>JBBYHL010060524.1:0-38796 GCA_038381835.1 Adansonia madagascariensis | reverse complement strand
GGTTTCATAAGAAAAACATCTCTTTCTATGATTTTTAGAATTAAAGTTCATTTTTCAATTGGATAAACACGGATTCATATAATAATCTCCTTTCTTTTAATGATTAGGCACCATAAATTCATTATCTGCACTAGCTTAAATGAATTGATGCTTTGGTTGCAAAAGAAAAACTTCTCTTTCTACCATTTTTAGAATTAATGTTTGTTTGTCGATTTAGACAAACACTAATTCACATAATGATCTCTTTTCTTTTCATGATTAGGCACCATACAGACATTCTTCTCGTTGGGATAAATGATATTCATGCTTTGGTTTCATAAGAAAAACATCTTTTTCTACCATTTTCAGAATTAATGTTCGTTCGTCGATCTGGACAAACACAGATTCACAGAATAATCTCTTTTCCTTTAATGATTAGGCACCATAAACACATTCTCCTCCTTGGGATAAATGATATTGAAGCTTTGGTTTCAAGGGAAAAATTTTTCTTTCTACCATATTTAGAATTAAAGCTCATTTTTTAATTGGATAAACACGGATTCACATAATAATCTCTTTTTCTTTAATGATTGGGCACCATAAATTCATTCTCTGCACTGGTTAAATGAATTGATGATTTACTTTCATAAGAAAAACTTCTCTTTCTACCTATTTTAGAATTAATGTTCGTTGTCGATTTGGACAAACATGGATTCATATAATAACCTCTTTTCTTTTAATGATTCGGCACCATAAACACATTCCCTTCATCAGGATTAATGATATTGAAGCTTTGGTTTCAATGGAAAAACATCTCTTTCTACCATTTTAGTACTAAAGTTCATTTTTCAATTGGATAAACAAGAATTAACATAATAATCCCCTTTCTTCTAATGATTGGGCACTATAAATTCATTCTCCCCATTGGGATAAATGTTTTCATGCTTTGGTTTCATAAGAAATACTTCTCATTCGACCATTTTTAGAATCAAAGTTCATTTTTTGATTGGGAAAAACACGAATTCACATAATACTCTACTTTCATTTCATGATTGGGCACCATAAACACATTCTCCCCATTAGGATAAATGGAATTGATGCTTTGGTTTCATAAGAAAAACTTTTCTTTCTACCATTTTTAGAATTAATGTTCATTCGTCGATTTGGACAAACGGGGATTCACATAATAATCTCTTTTCTTTTAATGATTTGGCACCATAAACATATTCTCCTAGTTAGGATAAATGATATTGAAGCTTTGGCTTCAATGGATAAACATCTCTTTCCATGATTTTTAGAATTAAAGATCATTTTTCAATTGGATAAACATGGATTCACATAACAATCTCCTTTCTTTTAATGATTGGGCACCATAATTTCATTCGCTGCACTGGGATAAATGAATTGATGCCTCGATTTCATAAGAAAAACTTCTCTTTCTATCATCTTAAGAATTGATGTTCGTTCGTTGATTTGGATAAAACACTAATTCACATAATAATATCTTTTTTTTCATGATTAGGCACCATACACACATTCCCCTCATTAGGATAAATGATATTCATGCTTTGGTTTCATAAGGAAAACATCTCTTTCTACCATTATTAGAATTAATGTTCGTTCGTTGATCTGGACAAACACGAAATCACATAATAATCTCTTTTCTTTTAATGATTAGGCACCATAAACATATTCTCCTCTTTGGGATAAATGATATTGAAGCTTTGGTTTCAAGGGAAAAACATCTCTTTCGACCATATTTAGAATTAAAGCTCATTTTTCAATTGTATAAACAAGGATTCACATAATAATCTCCTTTTTTTTAATGATTGGGCACCATAAATCATTCTCCACACTCGGATTAATGAATTGATGCTTTGATTTTGTAAGAAAAACTTCTCTTTCTACCTTTTTTAGAATTAATGTTCATTCATCGATTTGGACAAACACAGATTCACATAATAATCTCCATTCTTTTCATGATTAGGCATAATAAACACATTCTCCTCAATGGGATAAATGATATTCATGCTTTAGTTTCGTAAGAAAATCATTTTTTTACCATTTTTAGAATTAATGCTCATTTGTCGACTTGGACAAACACGGATTCACATAATAATCTCTTTTCTTTTAATGTTTCGGCACCATAAACACATTCCACTCATCACGATAAATGATATTGAAGCTTTGGTTTAATGGAAAAACATCTCTTTCTACCATTTTTAGTATTAAACTTCATTTTTCAATTGGATAAACATGAATTCACAAAATAAATCCCCATCCCTTTAATGATTGGGCACCACAAATTCATTCTCCCCATTGGGATAAATGTATTCATGCTTTGGTTTCATAAGAAATACTTCTTATTCGACCATTTTTAGATATAAAGTTCATTTTTCAATTGGAAAAAAATGGATTCACATAATACTCTACTTTCATTTCATGATTGGGCACCATAAACACATTCTCCTTATTAGGATAAATGGAATCGATGCTTTGGTTTCATAAAAAAAAATTCTCTTTCTACCATTTTTAGAATTAATGTTCGTTCATCGATTTAGACAAACATGGATTTGCATAATAATCTCCTTTCTTTTCGTGATTAGGCACCATAAACACATTCTCCTTAATGGGATAAATGATATTCATGCTTTCCTTTTGTAAGAAAAACATCTCTTTTTATCATTTTTAGAATTAATGTTCATTTGTCGATTTTGACAAACACAGATTCACATAATAATCTCTTTTCTTTTAATGTTTCAAAACCATAAACATATTCCCCTCATCGGGATAAATGATATTAAAGCTTTTGTTTCAATGGAAAAACATCTCTTTCTACCATTTTAGTACTAAAGTTCATTTTTCAATTGGATAAACATGAATTAACATAATAATCCCCTTCTTTCTAATGATTGGGCACCATAAATTCATTCTCCCTATTTCGATAAATGTTTTCATGCTTTGGTTTCATAAGAAATACTTCTCATTCGGCCATTTTTAGAATCAAAGTTTATTTTTTGATTGGCAAAAACATGAATTCACATAATACTCTACTTTTATTTCATGATTGGGCACCATAAACACATTCTCCCCATTGGGATAAATGGAATTGATGCTTTGGTTTCATAAGAAAAACTTTTCCTTTTACCATTTTTAGAATTAATGTTCGTCCATTGATTTGGACAAACATGGATTCATATAATAATATCTTTTCTTTTAATGATTAGGCACCATAAACACATTCCCCTCGTTAGGATAAATGATATTGAAGCTTTGGCTTTAATGGAAAAAATCTCTTTCCATGATTTTCAGAATTAAAGATCATTTTTCAATCGGATAAACATCGATTCACATGATAATATCTTTTCTTTTAATGATTGGGCACCACAAATTCATTCTCCGCACTAGGATAAATGAATTGATGCTTTGGTTTCACAAGAAAAACTTTTCTTTCCACCATTTTTAGAATTAATGTTCATTCGTCAATTTGGACAAACACGGATTCGCATAATAATCTCCATTCTTTTTGTGATTAGGCACAATAAACGCATTCTCCTCATTGGGATAAATGATATTCACGCTTTGGTTTCATAAGATAAATATCTTTTTCTACCACTTTTAGAATTAATGTTCATTTATTATTTTGGACAAACACAGATTCATGTAATAATCTCTTTTCTTTTGATGATTAGGCACCATAAACACATTCTGCTCGCTAGGATAAATGACATTGAAGCTTTGGTTTCATAAGAAAAAAATCTCCTTTTACCATTTTTAGAACTAAAGTTTGTTTTTCAATTGGATAAACCTGGATTCACACAATAATCTCTTATCTTTTAATGATTAGGTGCTACAAATTCATTCTTCTCAATGGGATAAATGAATTGTTGCTTTAGTTTCACAAGAAAAACTTCTCTTTCTACCATTTTTAGAATTAATGTTTGTTCGTCGATTTAGGCAAACATGGATTTGCAGAAAAATCTCCTTTCTTTTAGTGATTAGGCATCATAAACACATTCTTCTCAATGGGATAAATGATATTCATGCTTTCGTTTCGTAAGAAAAACATCTCTTTTTACCATTTTTGGAATTAATGTTCGTTCTTCGATTCGGACAAACACGGATTCACATAATAATCTTTTTTCTTTTAATGTTTCGGCACCATAAACACATTCTCCTCTTTGGGATAAATGATATTGAAGCTTTGGTTTCAAGGGAAAAACATCTCTTTCTACCATTTTTAGTATTAAAGTTCGCTTTTCAATTGGATTAACATGAATTCACATAATAATCTTTTTCCTTTTAATGATTGGGCACCATAAATTTATTCTCTCTATTGGGATAAATGTATTCATGCTTTGGTTTCTAAAATATACTTTTCATTTGGCCATTTTCAGAATTAAAGTTTATCTTTCAATTGGGAAAAATATGGATTCACATAATACTCTACTTTTACTTCCTGATTGGGTACCATAAACACATTCTCCTCATTGGGATAAATGGTATTGACACTTTGGTTTCATAAGAAAAACTTCTCTTTCTACCATTTTTAGAATTAATGTTCGTCCATTGATTTGGACAAATGCGGATTTACATAATAATATCTTTTCTTTTAATGATTAGGCACCATAAACATATTCCCCTCGTTAGGATAAATAATATTGAAGCTTTGGCTTCAATGGAAAAACATCTCTTTCCATGATGTTTAGAATTAAAGATCATTTTTCAATTGGATAAACACGGATTCGCATAATAATCTCGATTCTTTTCATGATTTGGCACAATAAACACATTCTCCTCATTGGGATAAATGATATTCACGCTTTGGTTTCATAAGATAAACATCTTTTCTACCACTTTTAGAATTAATGTTCATTTATCATTTCGGACAAACACAGATTCATGTAATAATCTCTTTTCTTTTAATGATTAGGCACCATAAACACATTCTGCTCGCTAGGATAAATGATATTGAAGCTTTGGTTTCATAAGAAAAAAAATCTCCTTTTACCATTTTTAGAACTAAAGTTTCTTTTTCAATTGGATAAACCCGAATTCACAAAATAATCTCTTATCTTTTAATGATTGGGCACCACAAATTCATTCTCCTTAATGGGATAAATGAATTGTTGCTTTGGTTTCACAAGAAAAACTTCTCTTTCTACCATTTTTAGAATTAATGTTTGTTCGTCGATTTGGGCAAACATGGATTTGCATAAAAATCTCTTTTCTTTTAGTGATTAGGCACCATAAACACACTCTTCTCAATGGGATAAATGATATTCATGCTTTCGTTTCATAAGAAAACATCTCTTTTTACTATTTTTGGAATTAATGTTCGTTCGTCGATTTGGACAAACACGGATTCACATAATAATCTCTTTTCTTTTAATGTTTCAGCACCATAAACACATTCTTCTCTTTAGGATAAATGATATTGAAGCTTTGGTTTCAAGGGAAAAACATCTCTTTCTACCATTTTTAGTATTAAAGTTTGCTTTTCAATTGGATTAGCACGAATTCGCATAATAATCTCCTTCCTTTTAATGATTGGGCACCACAAATTTATTCTCCCCATTGGGATAAATGTATACATGCTTTGGTTTCTAAAAAATACTTCTTATTTGGCCATTTTCAGAATTAAAGTTTATTTTTCAATTGGGAAAAATATGGATTCACATAATACTCTACTTTCACTTCCTGATTGGGCACCATAAACACATTCTCCTTATTGGGATAAATGGTATTGACACTTTGGTTTCATAAGAAAAACTTCTCTTTCTACCATTTTTAGCATTAATGTTCGTCCATTGATTTGGACAAATGCAGATTCACATAATAATATCTTTTCTTTTAATGATTAGGCACCATAAACACATTCCCCTCGTTAGGATAAATAATATTGAAGCTTTGGCTTCAATGGAAAAACATCTCTTTCCATGATTTTTAGAATTAAAGATCATTTTTCAATTGGATAAACATGGATTCGCATAATAATCTCCATTCTTTTAGTGATTAGGCATAATAAACACATTTTCCTCATTTGGATAAATGATATTCATGCTTTGGTTTTAGAAGATAAACATCTCTTTCTACCACTTTTAGAATTAATGTTCATTCATCGATTTGGACAAACACGGATTCACGTAATAATCTCTTTTCTTTTAATGATTAGGCACCATAAAAACATTCTCCTCGTTGGGATAAATGATATTGAAGCTTTGGTTTCATAAGAAAAAACATCTCTTTTTACCATTTTTAGAACTAAAGTTCATTTTTCAAATGGATAAACTCGGATTCACACAATAATCTCTTATCTTCTATTGATTGGGCACCACAAATTCATTCTCCTCAATGGGATAAATAAATTGATGCTTTGGTATCATAAGAAAAACTTCTCTTCCTACCATTTTTAGAATTAATGTTCGTTCGTCGATTTGGACAAATATAGATTCACATAACAATCTCTTTTCTTTTAATAATTAGGCACCATAAACACATTCTCCTCATTAGGATGAATGATATTGAAGCTTTGGTTTCATAGGAAAAACATCTCTTTCTACGTTGTTTAGAATTAAAGTTCATTTTTCAATTGGATAAACATGGATTCACATAATAATCTTATTTCTTTTAATGATTGGGCACCATAAATTCATTCTCTGCACTGGGATGAATGAATTAATGCCTTTGTTTCATAAGAAAAACTTCTCTTTCTATCATTTTTAGAATTAATGTTCATTCATTGATTTGGACAAACACTAATTCACATAATAATCTCTTTTCTTTTCATGATTTGGCACCATACACACATTCTCCTTATTGGGATAAATGATATTCATGCTTTGATTTCATAAGAAAAATATCTCTTTCTACCATTTTCAAAATTAATGTTTATTCTTCGATCTGGATAAACATAGATTTACATAATGATCTCTTTTCTTTTAATGATTAGGCACCATAAACACATTCTCCCCCTTGAGATAAATGTTATTGAAGCTTTGGTTTCAAGGGAAAAATTTTTCTTTCGACCAAATTTAGAATTAAAGCTTGTTTTTCAATTAGATAAACATGGATTCGCATAATAATCTCTTTCCTTTAATGATTAGGCAGGGCAAATTCATTCTCTGCATTGGGTTAAATGAATTGGTGCTTTGGTTGCATAATAAAAACTTCTCTTTCTACCATTTTTAGAATTAATGTTCGTTCGTCGATTTGGACAAACATGGATTCACGTAATAATCTCTTTTCTTTTAATGATTAGGCATCATAAACACATTCCCTTCATTAGGATAAATGATATTCATGCTTTGATTTCATAAGAAAAGCATCTTTTTTTTACCATTCTTAGAATTAATATTCATTCATCGATTTGGACAAACACGGATTCACATAATAATCTCTTTTCTTTTAATGTTTTGACACCATAAACACATTCTCCTCTTTGGGATAAATGATATTGAAGCTTTGGTTTCAAGGGAAAAACATCTCTTTCTACCATTTTTAGTATTAAAGTTCACTTTTCAATTGGATTAACATGAATTCACATAATAATCTCCTTCCTTTTAATGATTGGGCACCACAAATTTATTCTCCCCAATGGGATATTCATGCTTTGGTTTCTAAAAAATACTTCTCATTTGGCCATTTTCAGAATTAAAGTTTATTTTTCAATTGGGAAAAACATGGATTCACATATACTCTACTTTCACTTCCTGATTGGGCACCATAAACATATTCTCCTCGTTGGAATAAATGGTATTGACACTTTGGTTTCATAAGAAAAACTTCTCTTTCTACCATTTTTAGAATTAATGTTCATTCATCGATCTGGACAAACACGGATTTACATAATAATCTCTTTTCTTTTAATGATTAGGCACCATAAACAATTCCCCTCGTTAGGATAAATAATATTAAAGCTTTGGCTTCAATGGAAAAACATCTCTTTCCATGATTTTTAGAATTAAATATCATTTTTCAATTGGATAAACACGGAGTCGCATAATAATCTCTATTCTTTTAGTGATTAGGCACAATAAACACATTCTCCTCATTTGGATAAATGATATTTATGCTTTGGTTTTAGAAGATAAACATCTCTTTCTACCACTTTTAGAATTAATGTTCGTTCATCGATTTGGACAAACACGAATTCACGTAATAATCTCTTTTCTTTTAATGATTAGGCACCATAAACACATTCTCCTCGTTGGGATAAATGATATTGAAGCTTTGGTTTCATAAGAAAAAACATCTCTTTTTACCATTTTTAGAACTAAAGTTCATTTTTCAAATGGATAAACTCGGATTCACACAATAATCTCTTATCTTCTATTGATTGGGCACCACAAATTCATTCTCCTCAATGGGATAAATAAATTGATACTTTGGTATCATAAGAAAAACTTCTCTTTCTACCATTTTTAGAATTGATGTTCGTTCGTTGATTTGGACAAACATAGATTCACATAACAATCTCTTTTCTTTTAATGATTAGGCATCATAAACACATTCCCTTCATCAGGATAAATGATATTCATGCTTTGATTTCGTAAGAAAAGCATCTCTTTTTACCATTCTTAGAATTAATATTCGTTCATCGATTTGGACAAACACGGATTCATATAATAATCTCTTTTCTTTTAATGTTTCAACACCATAAACACATTCTCCTCTTTGGGATAAATGATATTGAAGCTTTGGTTTCAAGGGAAAAACATCTCTTTCTACCATTTTTAGTATTAAAGTTCGCTTTTCAATTGGATTAACACGAATTTACATAATAATCTCCTTCCTTTTAATGATTGGGCACCTCAAATTTACTCCCCATTGGGATAAATGTATTCATGCTTTGGTTTCTAAAAATACTTCTCATTTGGCAATTTTCAGAATTAAAGTTTATTTTTCAATTAGGAAAAACATGGATTCACATAATAATCTCTTTTCTTTTAATGATTAGGCATCATAAACACATTTCCTTCATCAGGATAAATGATATTCATGCTTTGATTTCGTAAGAAAAGCATATTTTTTTACCATTCTTAGAATTAATAATCGTTCATCAATTTGAACAAACACGGATTCACATAATAATCTCTTTTCTTTTAATGTTTCGACACCATAAACACATTCTCCTCTTTGGGATAAATGATATTGAAGCTTTGGTTTCAAGGGAAAAACATCTCTTTCTACCATTTTTAGTATTAAAGTTCACTTTTCAATTGGGTTAACATGAATTCACATAATAATCTCCTTCCTTGGGCACCACAAATTTATTCTCCCCATTGGGATAAATGTATTCATGCTTTGGTTTCTAAAAAATACTTCTCATTTGGCCATTTTCAGAATTAAAGTTTATTTTTCAATTGGAAAAAACATGGATTCACATAATACTTTACTTTCACTTCCTGATTGGGCACCATAAACACATTCTCCTCATTGGGATAAATGGTATTGATGCTTTGGTTTCATAAGAAAAACTTCTTTCTACCATTTTTAGAGTTAATGTTCGTTCGTCGATATGGACAAACACGGATTCACATAATAATCTCTTTTTTTTTAATGATTAGGCACCATAAACATATTCTCCTCTTTGGGATAAATGATATTGAAGCTTTGGTTTCAAAGGAAAAACATCTCTTTCGACCATATTTAGAATTAAAGCTTATTTTTCAATTGGATAAACACGGATTCACATAATAATCTCCTTTCTTTTAATGTTTGGGTAGCACAAATTCTTTCTCCGCATTGGGATAAATGAATTGATGCTTTAGGTTCATAAAAAAACTTCTCTTTCTACCATTTTTAGAATTAATGTTTATTCGTCGATTTGAACAGACACGGATTCGCGTAATAATCTCCTTTCTTTTCGTGATTAGGCACCATAAGAAATACTTCTCATTCGGCCATTTTTAGAATTAAAGTTATTTTTTAATTGGAAAAAACATGGATTCACATAATACTCTACTTTTATTTCATGATTTGGCACCGTAAATACGTTCTCCCCTTTGGGATAAATTGTATTGATGCTTCAGTTTCATAAGAAAAAATTTTCTTTTTACCATTTTTAGAATTAATGTTCGTTCATCAATTTGGACAAACGTGGATTCACATAATAATCTTTTTTCTTTTAATGCTGAGGCACCACAAACACATTCCCCTCATTAGGATATATGATATTGAAGCTTTGGCTTCAATGGAAAACCATCTCTTTCCATGATTTTTAGAATTAAAGATTATTTTTCAATTGGATAAACATGGATTCACATAATAATCTCCTTTCTATTAATGATTGGGCACCACAAATTCATTCTTCGCACTGGATAAATGAATTGATGCTTTGGTTTCATAAGAAAAACTTCTCTTTCTACCATTTTTAGAATTAATGTTCGTTCGTCGATTCGGACAAACACGGATTCATGTAATAATCTCTTTTCTTTTAATGATTAGGCATCATAAACTCATTCTCCTCATTGGGATAAATGACATTGAAGCTTTGGTTTCATAAGAAAGAAAATCTCTTTTTACCATTTTTAGAACTAAAGTTCATTTTTCAATTGGATAAACTCGGATTCACACATTAATCTCTTATCTTTTAATAATTGGGCAACACAAATTCATTCTCCTCAATTGGATAAATGAATTGATGCTTTGGTTTCATAAGAAAAATTCTCTTTCTACCATTTTTAGAATTAATATTCGTTCGTCGATTTAGACAGACACAGATTCGCATAATAATCTTCTTTCTTTTCGTGATTAGGCACTATAAACAGATTCTCCTCAATGGGATAAATGATATTCATGCATTGGTTTCGTAAGGAAAACATCTCTTTTTATCATTTTTAGGATTAATTTTCGTTTGTTGATTTGGACAAACATAGATTCACATAATAATCTCTTTTTTTTAATGTTTCGGTGCCATAAACACATTCCCTTCATCGGGATAAATGATATTGAAGCTTTGATTTCAATGGAAAAACATCTCTTTATACCATTTTTAGTATTAAAGTTTATTTTTCAATTAGATAAACATGAATTCACATAATAATCCCCTTCCTTTTAACGATTGGGCACCACAAATTCATTCACCCCATTGGGATAAATGTATTCATGCCTTGGTTTCATAAGAAATACTTCTCATTCATCCAATTTTAGAATTAAAGTTCATTTTCAAAGTGGGAAAAACACGGATTCACATAATAATTTACTCGCCTTTCATGATTGGGCACCGTAAACATATTCTCCTTACTGCGATAAATGGTATTGACGCTTTGGTTTATAAGAAAAACATCTCCTTCTACCATTTTTAGAATTAATGTTCATTTGTCGACTTGGACAAACGCAGATTCACATAACAATCTCTTTTCTTTTAATGATTAGGCACCATAAACACATTCCCCTCGTTAGGATAAATGATATTGAAGCATCAGCTTCAATGGAAAAACATCTCTTTCCATGATTTTTAGAATTAAAGATCATTTTTCAATTGAAAAAACACGGAGTCACATAATAATCTCCTTTCTTTTAATGATTGGGCACTACAAATTCATTCTCCACACTGGGATAAATGAATTGATGCTTTGGTTTCATAAGGAAAACTTCTCTTTCTACCATTTTTAGAATTAATGTTCGTTCGTCAATTTGGACAAGCACGGATTCGCATAATAATCTCTAGTCTTTTTGTGATTAGGCATAATAAACACATTCTCCTCATTGGGATAAATGATATTCATGCTTTGGTTTCATAAGATAAACATCTCTTTCTACCAGTTTTAGAATTAATATTGGTTTATCAATTTGGACAAACACGGATTCACGTAATAATATCTTTTTTTTTAACGATTAGGTACCATAAACACATTCTTCTCGTGGGGATAAATGATATTGAAGCTTTGGTTTCATAAGAAAAAACATCTCTTTTTACTATTTTTAGAACTAAAGTTCATTTTTCAATTGGATAAACTCGGATTCACATAATAATCTCTTATCTGTTAATGATTGGGCACCACAAATTCATTCTCCTCAATGGGATAAATGAATTGATGCTTTGGTTTCCCAAGAAAACTTCTCTTTCTACCATTTTTAGAATTAGTGTTCGTTCGTTGATTTGGACAAACACCAATTCACATAATAATCTCTTTTCTTTTCGTGATTATGCACCATACACATATTCTCCTCATTAGGATAAATGATATTGAAGCCTTGGTTTCAAGGGAAAAAATCTCTTTTGACCATATTTAGAATTAAAGCTCATTTTTCAAATGGATAAATATGGATTTACATAACAATCTCCTTTCTTTTAATGATTGGGCACCATAAATTCATTCTCCCCATTGGGATAAATGAATTGATGCTTTGATTTCGTAAGAAGAACTTCTCTTTCTACCATTTTTAGAATTAATGTTCGTTCGTCAATTTGAACAAACACGGTTTCACATAATAATCTCTATTCTTTTTGTGATTGGGGACAATAAACACATTCTCCTCGTTGGGATAAATGATATTCATGCTTTGCTTTCATAAGATAAACATCTTTTTCTACCACTTTTAGAATTAATGTTCATTCATCGATTTGGACAAACACAGATTCATGTAACAATCTGTTTTCTTTTAATGATTAGGCACCATAAACACATTCTCCTCATTGGGATAAATGATATTGAATCTTTGGTTTCATAAGAAATACTTCTCATTCGGCCAATTTTAAATTTAAAGTTCATTTTTCAGTAGGGAAAAACATGGATTCACATAATACTCTACTTTCATTGCATGATTGGGCACCATAAACACATTCTGCTCATTGGGATGAATTGTATTGATGCTTTGGTTTCATAAGAAAAACATCTCTTTCTACCATTTTTAGAATTAATGTTCGTTTGTCGACTTGGACAAACACGGATTCACATAATAATCTCTTTTCTTTTAATGATTAGGCACCATAAACACATTCTCCTCTTTGGGATAAATGATATTGAAGCTCTGGTTTCAAGGGAAAAACATCTCTTTCGACCATGTTTAGAATTAAAGCTCATTTTTCAATTGGATAAACACGGATTCACATAATAATCTCCTTTCTTTTAATGATTGGGCACCACAAACTCATTCTCCACTTTGGGATAAATGAATTGATGCTATTGTTTCATAAGAAAAACTTCTCTTTCTACCATTTTTAGAATTAATGTTCATTCATTGATTTGGAGAAACACTAATTCACATAATAATCTCTTTTCATTTCGTGATTAGGCACCATACACACATTCTCCTTATTGGGATAAATGATATTCTTGCTTTGGTTTCATAAGAAAAACATTTCTTTCTACCATTTTTAGAATTAATGTTCGTTCGTTGATCTGGACAATCATGGATTCACATAATAATATCTTTTCTTTTAATGATTAGGCACCATAAACACATTCACCTCTTTGGGACAAATGATATTGAAACTTTGGTTTCAAGGGATAAACATCTCTTTCGACCATATTTAGAATTAAAGCTCGTTTTTCAATTAGATAAACACAAATCACATAATAATCTCCTTTCTTTTAATGATTGGGCAGCATAAATTCATTCTCCACACTGGGATAAATGAATTGTTGCTTTGGTTCCGTAAGAAAAACTTTTCTTTTTACCATTTTTGGAATTAATGTTCGTTCGTCGATTTGGACAAGCATGGATAGCATAATAATCTCATTTCCTTTCATGATTAGGCACCACAAACACATTCTTCGTAATGGGATAAATGATATTCATGCTTTGGTTTCGAAAGAAAAATATCTTTTTTTATCATTTTTAGTATTAATGTTCGTTTATCAATTTGGACAAACACAAATTCACATAATAATCTCTTTTCCTTTAATGTTTTGGCACTAAACACATTCCCCTCATCTGGATAAATGATATTGAAGCTTTGGTTTCAATGGAAAAACATCTCTTTCGACCATTTTTAGTATTAGAGTTCATTTTTCAATTGGATAAACATGAATTAATATAATAATCCCTTTCCTTTTAATGATTGGGCACCATAAACTCATTCTCCCCATTGGGATAAATGTATTCATCCTTTGGTTTCATAAGAAATACATCTCATTCGGTCATTTTTAGAATTAATATTCATTTTTCAATTAGGAAAAACACGGATTCACATAATACTCTACTTTCATTTCATGATTGGGCATCGTAAACACATTCTCCTCATTGGGATAAATGGTATTGATGCTTTGGTTTCATAAGAAAAACTTCTCTTTCTACCATTTTTAGAATTAATGTTCATTCATCGATTTGGACAAATGCGGGTTCATATAATAATCTCTTTCGTTAATGATTAAGCACCATAAACATATGCCTCTCATTAGGATAAATGATATTGAAGCTTTGGCTTCAACAGAAAAACATCTATTTCCATGATTTTTAGAATTAAAAATCTTTTTTCAATTGGATAAACACGGATTCACATAATAATCTCATTTCTTTTCATGATTGGGCACCACAAATTCATTCTCTGCACTGGGATAAATGAATTGATTCTTTGGTTTCATAAGAAAAACTTCTTTTCCAAACATGTTTAGAATTAATGTTTATTCATCAATTTGGACAAACACGAATTTACATAATAATCTCTATTCTTTTCATGATTTGGCACAATAAACTCATTCTCCTCATTAGGATAAATGATATTCATGCTTTGGTTTCATAAGACAAACATCTCTTTCTACCACTTTTAGAATTAATCTTTGTTCGCTGATTTAGACAAACACGGATTCACATAACAGTCTCTTTTTTCTAATGATTACGCACCATAAACACATTCTCCTCGTTAGGATAAATGATATTAAAGCTTTAGTTTCATAAGAAATTCTTTTCATTTAGTCATTTTTAGAATTAAAGTTCATTTTTCAATTAGGAAGAGCACGGATTCACATAATACTCTACTTTCATTTCATCATTGGGCACCATAAACACATTCTCCTCATTGGGATGGATTGTATTGATGCTTTGGTTTCATAAGAAAAACATCTCTTTTTACCATTTTTAGAATTAATGTTTATTCGTTAATCTGGACAGACATGGATTCACATAATAATCTCTTTTCTTTTAATAATTAGGCACCATAAACATATTCTCCTCTTTGGGATAAATGATATTGAAGCTTTGGTTTCAAGGGAAAAACATCTCTTTCGACCATATTTAGAATTAAAGCTCTTTTTTCAATTAGATAAACACGGATTCACATAATTTTTTTTAATGATTGGGCACCACAAATTCATTCTCTACACTGGTATAAATGAAGTGATGTTGTTGTTTCATAAGAAAAACTTCTCTTTCTACCATTTTTAGAATTAATGTTCATTCGTCGATTTGGACAAACATGGATTCACATAATAATCTTTTTCTTTTTAATGATTAGGCACCATAAAAACATTCTCCTCTTTGGGATAAATGATATTGAAGCTTTGTTTTCAGGGGAAAAACATCTCTTTCGACCATATTTAGGATTAAAGCTAGTTTTTCAATTGGATAAACATGGATACACATAATAATCTCCTTTCTTTTAATGATTGGGCACCATAATTTCATTCGTTGCATAAATGAATTAAAGCTTTGGTTTCATAAGAAAAACTTCTCTTTCTACCATTTTTAGAATTAATGTTCGTTCGTCAATTTGGATAAACACGGATTTGCATAATAATCTCTATTCTTTTCATGATTAGGCACAATAAACATATTCTCCTAATTAGGATAAATGATATTCATGCTTTGGTTTCATAAGATAAACATCTCTTTCTACCACTTTTAGATTTAATGTTTGTTCGTCGATTTGGACAAACACGGATTCACATAATAATCTCATTTCTTTTGATGATTAGGCACCATAAACACATTCTCTTTATTGGGATAAATGATATTGAAGCTTTGGTTTCATAAGAAAAAACATCACTTTTTTTCATTTTTAGAACTAAAGTTCATTTTTCGATTGATAAACTCAGATTCACACAATAATCTCTTGTCTTTTAATGATTGGGTACCACAAATTCATTCTCCTCAATGGGATAAATGAATTGATGCATTCATTTCGCAAGAAAAACTTCTCTTTCTACCATTTTTAGAATTAATGTTCATTCGTTGATTTGGACAAACACTAATTCACATTATAATCTCTTTTCTTTTCGTGATTAGGCACCATACGTACATACTCCTCATTGGGATAAATGATATTCATGCTTTGGTTTCATAAAAAAACATCTCTTTCTACCATTTTTAGAATTAATGTTTTCGTTGATCTGAAAAAACACGGATTTACATAATAAACTCTTTTCTTTTAATGATTAGGCACCATAAACACATTCTCCTCTTTGGGATAAATGATATTAAAGCTTTGGTTTCAAAGCAAAAACATCTCTTTCGACCATAATTAGAATTAAAGCTCATTTTCTAATTGGATAAACATGGGTTCACATAATAATCTCCTTTCTTTTAATGATTGGGCACCATAAATTCATTCTCCACACTGGGATAAATGAATTGATGCTTTGGTTTCGTAAGAAGAACTTCTCTTTATACCATTTTTAGAATTAATGTTCGTTTGATGATTTGGACAAACATGGACTCACATAATAATCTCTTTTCTTTTAATGATTAGGCACCATAAACACATTCTCCTTTTTGGGATAAATGATATTCATGCTTTGGTTTCATAAGATAAACATCTTTTTCTACCACTTTTATAATTAATGTTTGTTCATCAATTTGGATAAACACGGATTCACGTAATAATCTCTTTTCTTTTAATGATTACGTACCATAAACACATTCTCCTCGTTGGGATAAATGATATTGAAGCTGTGGTTTCATAAGAAATACTTCTCATTCGACCATTTTTAGAATTAAAGTTCATTTTTCAATTATAAAAAAACATGGATTCACATAATACTCTACTTTCATTTCATGATTGGGTGCCATAAACACATTCTCCTCATTAGGATGGATGGTGTTAATGCTTTTGTTTCATAGGAAAAACATCTCTTTCTATAATTTTTAGAATTAATGTTCGCTCATCGATCTGGGCAAACACAGATTCACATAATAATCTCTTTTCTTTTAATGATTAGGCACCATAAACACATTCTCCTCTTTGGGATAAATGATATTGAAGCTTTAGTTTCAAGGGAAAATCATCTTATTCGACCATATCTAGAATTAAAGCTCGTTTTTCAATTGGATAAACACGGTTCACATAATAATCTCTTTCTTTTAATGGTTGAGCACCACAAATTCATTCTCTGTACTGGGATAAATGAATTGATGCTATTGTTTCTTAAGAAAAACTTCTCTTTCTGCCATTTTTAGAATTAATGTTCATTCATTGATTTTGACAAACATGGATTCACATAATAATCTCCTTTCTTTTCATGATTAGGCACCATAAACACATTCTCTTCAATAGGATAAATGATATTCATGCTTTGGTTTCATAAGAAAAACATCTCTTTTTACCTTTTTTAGAATTATTATTCATTCATTGATTTGGACAAACACGAATTCACATAATAATATCTTTTCTTTTAATGTTTTGCCACCATAAACACATTCCCCTCATTAAGATAAATAATATTGAAGCCTTGGTTTCAATGGAAAAACATCTCTTTGCACCATTTTTAGTATTAAAGTTCATTTTGCAATTGGCTAAACATGAATTCACATAATAATCCCCTTTCTTTTAATGATTAGGCACCACAGATTCATTCTTCCTATTGGGATAAATGTATTCATGCTTTGGTATCATAAGAAATACTTCTCATTCGGCCATTTTTAAAATTAAAGTTCATTTTTCAATTGGGAAAAATATGGATTCACATAATAGTTTACTTTTATTTCATTATTGGGCACCGTAAACAAATTCTCCTCATTGGGATAAATGGTATTGATGCTTTGGTTTCATAAGAAAAACTTCTCTTTCTACCAATTTTAAAATTAATGTTCATTCGTCGATCTGCACAAACACGGATTCACATAATAATCTCTTTTCTTTTAATGATTAGGCACCATAAACACCTTCTTCTCTTTAGGATAAATGATATTGAAGCTTTGGTTTCAAGGGAAAAACATATCTTTCGATCATATTTACAATTAAAGCTCGTTTTTTAATTGGGTAAACATGGATTCACAAAATAATCTCCTTTCTTTTAATGATTGGGCACCACAAATTCATTCTCCACACTGGGATAAATGAATTGATGCTTTGGTTTCATAAGAAAAACTTTTCTTTCTACCATTTTTAGAATTAATGTTCGTTCATCAATTTGGACAAACACGGATCCGTATTATAATCTACATTCTTTTCGTGATTTGGCATAATAAACACATTCTCCTCATTGGGATAAACAATATTCATGCTTTGGTTTCATAAGATAAACATCTCTTACTACCACTTTTAGAATTAACGTTCTTTCATCGATTTGGACAAATGCGGATTCACTAATAATCTCTTTTCGTTTAATGATTAGGCACCATAAACACATTCTTCCCGTTAGGATAAATAATATTAAAGCTTTGGTTTCATAAGAAAAAATATCTCTTTTACCATTTTTACCATAAATTCATTCTCCTAAATGGGATAAATGAATTGATGTTTGGTTTTACAAGAAAAACTTTTCTTTCTACCATTTTTAGATTTAATGTTTGTTCGTCGATTTGGACAAACACGGATTCACATAATAATCTCCTTTCTTTTTATGATTAGGCAACATAAACACATTCTCCTCAATGGGATAAATGATAATCATGCTTTGGTTTTGTAAGAAAAACATCTTTTTTTACCATTTTAGGATTAATGTTCGTCCATCGATTTGGACAAACACGGATTCACATAATAGTCTCTTTTCTTTTAATGTTTTGGCACCATAAACACATTCCCTTCATCGGGATAAATGATATTGAAGCTTTAGTTTCAATGGAAAAACATCTCTTTCTACCATTTTTAGTATTGAAGTTCGTTTTTCAATTGGATAAACACAAATTTATATAATAATCCCCTTCCTTTTAATGATTGGGCACCACAAATTCATTCTCCATATTGGGATAAATGTATTCATGCTTTGGTTTCATAAGAAATACTTCTTGTTCGACCATTTTTAAAATTAAAGTTCATTTTTCAATTGGAAAAAACACGGATTCACATAATACTCTACTTTCATTTCATGATTGGGCACCATAAACACATTCTCCTCATTGGGATAAATGAATTGATGCTTTGATTTCATAAGAAGAACTTCTATTTCTACCACTTTTAGAATTAATGTTCGTTCGTCAATTTGGACAAACATGGATTCGCATAATAATCTCTATTCTTTTCGCGATTAGGCACCATACACATATTCTCCTTTTTGGGATAAATGATATTCATGCTTTGGTTTTGTCGCAACATACCCCAGGGTGGATCCTCGCGGATCTATGGCTGCGCACGACTTAAAATATTTTCCTGACTTGGAAATGTCTTCTTGACTGAACTTTTTTTTTGCAATGTGATGAGAACGAGAATATATGTATTCTCGACTTATGATATTGTAAGGGGGACCATAAGATGAATCACTCATCCCATTGGTCTCGGATGACCATCATGAAATAGCCAATGCTTGGAGTCGACACCGATCATTTCGGGTTAGCCATGACCAGATGCCTATTGAAACCTATGTTTTGAGTTACGAAACTCAAAACATCGATCCCATGGTCTACGTAATGCAAAGATTCACCATTTGGGTTTGGTAATTGGTTATGCACGTTAAGGTACGAACCTCTTTGCGATGCCCAAAATTAGTACCTTATTAGCTATGTCTTATCTCGGTTTCAATTCTTTCGATCTTAACTTGTCATTATTTTGATATAACCCTCTTGTAATGCATGAATCTTATAGAAATACAAATCCAATTTTGATTAAAGAGATTTAATCTCATATATGCCCCAGAGAGTGGGGAATATAGAGATTTTAAAAAAAAATAACCTCTAGATTTTACTTTAAAAATGGAATGTTCCACTTTGGGCACTAGAGAAATACCCATGCGAAACATTACCTTTAATTTTATTTGGAAATGATTGGAAAACATGAATGCAAATAATCATCACAAAGAAATCATGTTAGTAAGACAATAAATGAAGTAACATAACATGGATCATTCAATGCAATGATAAAGAAAATAGGTGGACTATTGGAATTTTTCTCGCTATTGACATCGATTATCTAGGAATAACCGAATCGATAATTTTTTAGATGTATCTGGGTTTCTTAATTAAACAAGGTTTGTTTGACATTTTCATGGCAATCCGAGAAGGAGAAAAATTTAATTATAGTTGAAAGATAGGGTTAGAGTATCCCTTCAGCAAGGTAGGGTTGGAGCATCCTCATAGACGACAAATAATTTTGATAAAGAAGGATTTTTAAATCTTGATAATTTGGAAAAGCGAGGTTGAAGTATCCCCTCGAAAAGTTAGGGTTGGAGTATCCCCAAAAGTGA
Source organism: Adansonia madagascariensis (assembly GCA_038381835.1). Taxonomy (NCBI): domain Eukaryota; kingdom Viridiplantae; phylum Streptophyta; class Magnoliopsida; order Malvales; family Malvaceae; genus Adansonia; species Adansonia madagascariensis. The sequence goes on along the minus strand of JBBYHL010060524.1, from coordinate 18,313 downwards.
CACATCTGGCACTCTTTAGAGAAGTTGAGTTGGAAAATGTAAATTGAAAAAACTTTGTGATTTAGAAAACGAGTAAGCATTTTGATGACTTTCGACAAAAAAAATTATTATGAATAAGGATGGTAAAGATGTAAAATATGTTTGTGCCTTGATACGAGCCTATGGGAGGTCAAAGCATTTTCTCAAGTCTGGTTGGGATGATATAGAGACATTCGAATGTCTCAAGATGAAATTCGGGAAAACAACTTAAATTTGACCATAACCAAAAACAAAGGACAAAGTAAAGCAGGGGGTATTTCTTATTTTCTTTGTGTTTACGGGTCCAAACTCAAGTCATTAACATTCAAATGTCTATGACTGAAGGGAAAGAGTGGCATAAGCATCACGAACTCATTTGTATAGCCTCGGAGTAGTTTGGGACAATGAAATAGCTCATTGATGATACCACTCAAGGTTTTGACCCAAAAACAAGGCACGAACATTTTGGGAATGAGTGTGAGGCCATTTTCATTGCAAAATCAGAAGTTTAGAGCACTTTCAATCAAGATTCTACATCTAGAAACTTAATTTTCCCCCAACATATTTTGCTAACTTTTAAGGAAAATGTTAAGTTCATGTTAATCCTCATTGGTTGAGGTTAACATGCTTGGCTTGGGGAGGCTTTGAAAATTAATTTTTGATAGCCATCAAACATGCATTTTGACAAAAAGGAGACAACAAACATACAAGTGGATGGCACATAACATGAATGGGGATGCTAACTTTACCAATGGTTTAAACAAAGAAAGTTTTACGCATTTTGACAAGAAAGTGTTATGGATGCTAAAAATGACAATGATTCATGCAAACTAATGTACAAATGTGCTTGAAATATGTTAGGCTAATGATTCATACATGGATTAAGGATAACAAGATGCATGGATATGGCATAAAATGGACGAGCAAGAGCTATCAAAATAATAAAGATGAAATGAGGCATTTTGCACATCAAAGAGGCATTAAGGCATCCAAACCCTAGACTGCCATAACCAAAAGCCACAATAATGCATGATAATCCTAAGAAGGTTATGGAAACATGGAGAGTGCACTAAAATGATGAAGAGGCTAAAAAATAAAAAATGAAAGTGATAAAGTGAAAAGTTATACTAACAAAACTTCACTTTTGGTCAAATAGTTAGAGCAACACAAATGGCTTGAATTTCTTTCTCTTTCTTGTTGTTAATAAGCAAGAAAAAGAGAAAAAAATAAGGTTTTGGTTCTGGTATGGATGAGGGTGATTTTCAGAATGTGTAGTGGTTGAAAATGAGTGTTTTAGGGCTATTTTTGGGTGCTGAGTAAAGAGCTACGGGATTTTTTTTAATGTGTGAATGTGTTTTTTAAGTTAAAAGTGAGCTAGAATCTAACTTTTTTAGTTGAGATAGAAGTGGTCTATTTATACTAGCATTTTGGAGCCAAATTGGAGGTGTTTTGGGTCATTTCTTAAGGGGACAAAGTTGTGTCTGCTTGGTGGCTATAGGGTGGCTGTAGGGAGCAACTTGCTGCCAATGTCATGGGCATAGGGTGGTTGGTTTAAACGCTAAAATGATTTTCCAACAAATAGGGTGGATGATGGTGATATTGGTTAACAAGCTAGGGAGTAGGGTGATCATGTGATATTAACCTTTTTTGATCCAATTTAGACTTAAAAAAATGTTATAATTAATTCAAAAGTCTAAATTTGTAATTTGACATGGGTTTTGATCATTTTTTTTATACAAAGAAACGAGCTAAAATTGAGTTTTTGATCAATGATGGATGAGTAAAAAATGCTTGGACCATGGAAAATTAGCTCGGTTGCTAAAAAAATTAACCTAGACAAAACAAGGTGTCTACAACTACCCCTCTTTGACTGTTGCTGAGAATCAGGAACAGGGCAAACACAAATAGACACTATTTTGTTCGGGTGGACTGACGCTCCCCAGAACACTAAGGTGTTAGGTTTTTTAATGTTTGACCCCCTTAGGTAGGTGCAGAGTAACGTGGATTTTTTATGTGGGTACCACCAACTTGTATGGACTTTAACTCAGGTGCCGCTAGCTCATGCAGGCTTTGACTTAGACTTGGGTGCCACCAGCTCGTGTGGGCTTTGACTCGGGTGCCACTAGCTCGTGTGGACTTTGACTTCTATTTGGGTACCACCAGCTCATGTGGGCTTTGACTCGGGTGTCGTCAGCTCATGCGGGCTTTGACTTAAACTTGGGTGCCACCAGCTCGTATGGGTTTTGACTCAGACTTAGGTGTTATCAGCTTATGTGGGCTTTAACTTAGGTTTCGCCAGCTCGTACAGGCTTTAACTTAGACTTGGGTGCCACCATCTCGTATGGGCTTTGACTCAGACTTTGGTGCCACTAGCTCATGTGGGCTTTGACTCAGGTGTCGCTAATTCATCGGGCTTTGACTTAGACTTAGGTGCCACCAGCTCATGTGGACTTTGACTCGGGTGTCGCTAGCTCATACGGGCTTTGACTTAGACTTAGGTGCCACTAGTTCATGTGGGCTTTGACTCGGTGCTGCCAGCTTGTGTAGGCTTTGACTTAGACTTGGGTGCCACCAGCTCGTATGGGCTTTGACTCAAACTTAGGTGCCACCAGCTCGTGTAGGCTTTGACTTGGGTGCCACGAGCTCATGCAGGCTTTAACTTAGACTTAGGTGCCACCAGCTCGTGTAGGCTTTGACTCAAACTTAGGTGCCATCAGCTTATTTAGGCTTTGACTCAGACTTAGGTGCCATCAACTCTTTTGGGCTTTAACTCGGGTGCTGCTAGCTCGTGCGAGCTTTGACTTAGACTTGGGTGCCACCAGCTCATGTGGGCTTTAACTCAGACTTAGGTGCCACCAGCTCGTATGGGCTTTGACTTGGGTACCGCCAGCTCATGCAAGCTTTGACTTAGACTTAGGTGCTATCAGCTCATGTGGGCTTTCACTTAGACTTAGGTGCCATCAACTCATTTGGGCTTTGACTCAGGTGCTGCTAGCTTTTGCGGGCTTTGATTAAACTTGGGTGCCACCAGCTCATGTGGGCTTTGACTCAGACTTAGGTGCCACCAGCTCGTGTAGGCTTTGACTTGGGTGCCACAAGCTCATGCAGGCTTTAACTTAAACTTAGGTGCCACCAGCTCGTGTGGACTTTGATTCAGACTTAGGTGCCACCAACTTTTATGGGCTTTGACTTAGACTTAGGTGCCATTAGCTCCTTTCGACTTTGACTCGGGTGCTGCTAGCTCGTGCAGGCTTTGACTTAGACTTGGGTGCCACCAGCTCGTGTAGGCTTTGACTTAGACTTAGGTGCCAACAGCTCGTATGGGCTTTGACTCAGACTTTGGTGCCACCAGCTCGTATGGGCTTTGATTGGGTGCTGCCAGCTCATGTAGGCTTTGACTTAGACTTGGCTGCCACTAGCTCATGTGGGCTTTGACTTAGACTTAGGTGCCACCAGCTCATGTGGGCTTTGACTTGGACTTAGGTGCCATCAACTCGTTTGGGCTTTGACTCGGGTACTACCAGCTTTTGCAGGCTTTAACTTAAACATGGGTGCCACCAGCTCGTATGGGCTTTGACTTAGACTTAGGTGCCACCAGCTCGTGTGGGCTTTAACTTGGGTGCCGACAGCTCGTGCGAGCTTTGACTTAAACATAGGTGCCACCAACTCATGTGGGCTTTAAAAGGGTTGCCACTAACTTATTAGGTTTAAAGAGGTGCCACTGACATGTGGGCTTTTAAGGGTGCCACTGGCTTATGGGCATTTAAAGGGTGCCACTGACTTGTGGGCTTAAAAAGGTGCCACTAATATATGGGCTTTGAAGAGGTGCCATAGACATGTGGGCTTTTAAGGGGTGCCACTGGCATATGGGCTTTAAAGGGGGTGCTACTGACTTGTGGGCTAAAAAGGGTGCCATGACTTATGGGCTTAAAAGGGTGCCACTAACATGTGGACTTTGAAGAGGTGCCACTGACTTGTGGGCTTAAAAAGGTGCCATGACTTATGGGCTTTGAAAAGGTGCCTCTAACTTGTGGACTTTGAAAGGGAGCCACTGATTTGTGGGCTTAAAATGGTACCACTGACATATGGGCTTTTAAGGGGTGCCACTGACTTATGGGCTTAAAAGCGTGACATTGACATGTGGGCTTTAAAGAGGTGCCACTGACATGTGGGCTTTTAAGGGGTGCCACTGGCATGTGGGCTTTGAAGGGGTGCCACTAACTTGTGGGCTTAAAAAGGTGCCTTGAGTTGTGGGCTTTGAAGAGGTGCCACTGACTTATGGGCTTAGAAAGGGTGCCACTGACTTGGCATTTGGGCTTTAAAGGGGGTGCTACTGACTTGTGGGCTAAAAAGGGTGCCATGACTTATGGGCTTAAAAGGGTGCCACTAACATGTGGACTTTGAAGAGGTGCCACTGACTTGTGGGCTTAAAAAGGTGCCATGACTTATGGGCTTTGAAAAGGTGCCTCTAACTTGTGGACTTTGAAAGGGAGCCACTGATTTGTGGGCTTAAAATGGTACCACTGACATATGGGCTTTTAAGGGGTGCCACTGACTTATGGGCTTAAAAGCGTGACATTGACATGTGGGCTTTAAAGAGGTGCCACTGACATGTGGGCTTTTAAGGGGTGCCACTGGCATGTGGGCTTTGAAGGGGTGCCACTAACTTGTGGGCTTAAAAAGGTGCCTTGAGTTGTGGGCTTTGAAGAGGTGCCACTGGGCTTAGAAAAGGTGCCACTGACTTGTGGGCTTTGAAAGGGGTGCCACTAACCTGTGGGCTTTGAAACGGTGCTGACAACATTTTTTGATAAAAACCCCTAATACAAGTTTTTTTTAACAAAGGTTCGTGACAAAATTTCCTAACGAAAGGGTTTTAATGCTAGTTCTTAACAAAGTCCTTGACAAAGCTTCTAACGAATATTCTTGATAAAATTTTTTTATTTTTATTTTTTATGATAGTTTCTGTATAACAATTTTTTGACACTGGCCTTTTGATAGTAGTTGCTTGATAAAAAGGGTTTTGACATGAGGTGATGAGTAGAAAAGGACCTGACCTAATGGCACTTAGTTTACGAAGGTTAGAGTTCTTACCAAGAATTCCTTGGAGGTTCAACAAACCTAGCTTGAAGTGATATTGTAAAAATGATATATGATGGTAATGTGAATGCATGATGTTGAATGTTATCATGATTATATGATGTGAAGTCTAATATGGGAAATAGCTATAATTCTCCTTGTACATCATTTAAACTCTCAAAGGGATGGTGATTTATCCTTGTTGCAACCAAGGACCAGAATTTTCCTTATCCTGCTAGGGATTATAGGTTATCCCGAATCCACTGGGGATATGACCAAAAATCTATTCCTGAGAATTTAGATTGTTGCATTTCTTGATTTAGGAGGCTCAATCACTTTCCTGACAATTGGAAGGCATTATCAACAATTTGGAGACTGTTTGCCTGATTAGGTTGATGTCTCTGGTTTCGATAGGATTCTGATAGAATGCATGGGTCGATTTTTGGTTAGCTTAAAATGGTTTTTCTTGAGATGTGGCTTGCGAAAGCAAAAAATAGTTTGGTCCATGGTCATGTTGAACGGGTGTTTGGATGTGAAAAGTGCATGATCTTAATGATCAAGACATGAACAGATTTCCCTACACTTTTTCTTTTCCTTTTGATGTAATATCAAGATGTCTTGAGATGTGGCTTGTGAAAGTAAAAAATAGTTTGGTGTATGGTCATGCTGAACGGGTGTTTGGATGTGAAAAGTGCATGATCTTAATGATCAAGACATGAACAGAATTCCCTACACTTTTTTCTTTTCCTTTTGATGTAATATCAAGATGTCTTGATGCATATTTTAGTTGATTATCAAACACTATCAGTTAAATGACAAGTGCAATGTGAATTGTATAAGGGTTAGAAGAAACATGGCAATATTTATTCATGACAACAAAGGGACATAACTTAATATACTATTTGACAAGCAATTAATAGGGTAGCAAGAAAGATGATCTTTGGGCAAAAGATGCCTCTGACAGTCATGACATGGATGTTCTTTAGGTGCTTTTCAGAATCTTTTTCAAACAATGAATGTGCCTAGCATGAGCTGATCTTCGAAAGGTCTCTAGGATCGCTTTGCATTGTCTTGTAGGTACTCTCAGTTCATGCCCCATCAAAATTGACCTTCTCAAGTTGCCCTTGTGGGTTTTCAACTATAGTTGGGTTAGTTGCCCAAATGTCCTTTTTGGATTTTCATCTAGACCCTTTTTTGTTTTCCTTCTTTTTTTGTTTGTTTTTTGTTTTCCTTTTGTTTTTTTCATTTGTTTGTTTTATTTTTGTTTTGTTTTTTTTTCTTGTTTTCTCTTCTTTTTTAAGGATGCCTTTTTCATGTTTGGACAGAATATGAGTTAACTGGGTTGGGTAAGGCATTGCCGTTGATTTCTAATAAGATTAGGGCCCCTCTGGAGAAGACTTGCTTCATGGTATACGACCCTTTCCAATTAGGGGTCCACGTGCCTCGTGCATCTTTGTGAATTGGGAGGATCTTCTTTAATACCAATTTGCCTTGGTGAAATCATTATGGGCACATCTTTTCGTCGTGGGCTCAGATCATGCATCTTTGATACATTTGACCATGGCAGATGGCTTTCATGCGTTTTTCCTTGATAAGGTTGAGCTGGTCGTATCTGTTTTTAACCCATTCGGCTTTTTCAAGTTTGGTTTTCATTAAGACTCTGAGAGAAAAGATCTTGACTTTGATGAGCAATACAACTTTCATCCCATAGACAAGGGAGAATGGGGTAGCACTCGTGGAAGTTCGAACTGAGGTCTGATAGGCATGAAATGCAAAAGATAGCATCTCATACCAGTCTTTGTAAGTCTCGACCATTTTTTCAACTATTCTTTTCATGTTTTTTTTGTTGGCCGCCTCAACTGCCCCATTCCTCTTTAGGCGATAAGGATGGAATTATAAGACTGGATCATGAACTGTTAAAGGTTTAGTGGTATGAAGCTTTCTTTGAAACCTTTTTTAGAATCAACTTCACTAGTGCCACTTAATCGTTCAAAATCAATCTTCAAAGATCCATCAGACACATCCATGTTGCTATCGTCAGGACACTTGAAAAGGTAAAGAAATAGGCATTACAAAAAACACACACAATTTGAGGATTCAGATAAGAATGGAGGCAAAAGAGTAATTGAGATGGAATGATATATGCAAAAGTAATTTCATTGATAATGTTTGATAAAAATGCCCCTTAAATAGAACACCTACCTGTCTTTAGGCGAGGGCACGTAGGTTTTCATTTCTTAACATTACATGAAAGGGACAAGAAAAGTGCAGGAGCTTTCGTCATGATTCCATCATCAAAATCAAGTTTTGGTGGAAGGATACAAATCTATGGCTCAATATTGATTATGTTTGCAGCTGGCTCAGTATGGTTTAGTAAAGGATTGGCAGCAACATTTGGTCCCTGGTTTGTCCTAAACTGTAAGACTTTCGCATTGATTAGATTTTGCATATTTCATTTGAGATACGTGCAGTTCTCAATGTCAGGCCCCACTGCCCTAGTATGGTATTCATAGTGGGCATTAAGGTTGTACCATGGCGGGTATGGCAACTTCTTTTCTGGGACATAGATTGAAGCCATTAAATGATTTTAGAGTAAGGTTTGGTAGAGCTCCTTATAGGTCATAGGGATGGGATCAAAATGTTTTCTTAGTTGATTTGCACCTTAATTGCCGAGTGCATTATTGGTTGTTCGATTGGTGTTTTGGTGGACTTATAGAGGGTAGCTTTGTGGTGGGTTTGATGGGATTGTAAGGGATGGGTTATAAGTGGTGGCATAGATTGGCCGAGGGGATATTGTGACGGGGTAAGAACGTTCCATTCTTGAGTAGGGAGGGTTGGATGCTTGATGCTATCTTGGCTGAAATGAGCCAGCATAATTTATGGCGTTAGCCTCCTCTTCCTTTTTCTTACCGGCCATGGGCTTCTTACTCAATCCAATTATTTCCCCAACAGATATTCTACCATTGTTAATGGCGGCATCGATCATCTCTCCAGAGAGAATCAAGTCTGTGAATTTTTTAGTGGCATTCCCCACAAGCTTCTCATAATAAGAAGTACGTAAGGTATGAATGAAAGTGACTATCATCTCTTTTTCTGTAAGAGGAGGCTGGACTAGGGCTGCTTCCCCTCTTCACTTTTGGGCATATTACCCAAAGCTTTCAGTGGATCTCTTCTCGAAATTCATCAGGGAAAGTCGATCAGTGTCCAATCCGACACGTGATGGTATTGATTTAGAAAGGCCTTAGCCAAGTCAGCCCATGATTGGATTTTGACATTGTCTAACTCGATATACTATCAAGCTGCTGGCCTAGTGAGGCTATGCTGGAAGCAATGGATGAGGAGCTTTTCATCTTTTTTGTACCCAGCCATCTTTCACAAGTACATTCAAACATGGACAGAAGGATCAGTGGTTCCATTAAACTTTTCAAACTCTGGGACTTTAAACTTCAGGGGAATGATAAGGTTGGACACCAAAGATAGCGATTTAGCGTTAAGAGCTCCAAACTTGTCAATCCCCTCGATAGCTGGAGGCCTTTTTCTAGTAACTAAAATTTGTTCATTTCTGCCGTAGTCATAGTGGACTTTTGACCTTCTATTTTCTCTGATTCCTTATGATCAAGGGTTATCAGATCTGCTGATAAGACTCTCGCATTCACCCCTTGAGTACCAAGAATGAATTAACCTACCGCAATGGGATTTAGGTAGATGACTGGTGGAGCCTGAGCGGCAGGTGTAGGAGCAGGCCATTGTTCTTGTCTAGTTTCCCTTTAGGCAGGTTCTGGATTATAGGCAGGGGGACTTTTAATGTTAGAAGGATTATTCCTTGTTTTAGTAGTGCTGGCTTGCCCTTTTTCTTTCACAGAGGCTGTCATTAGTTCCATAAGTTTCATAATTTGAGCTTGTATTTCGCATTATTGACGGAGCATCTGGTCTTGTGATTCCTTAACCATTAGCTCAAGTCGCTCAATACGCACTTCATGATTAGTCTCAATGATTTGTTTACGGCATCGCCGTGTTGTAACGATACAGGATGTTAGGTTCCATTTTCCTGATTGACCCCAGAGTCCCTTGCACTTTAATAGCCCAATTCTCGTATTAGACTTCTACTTTGAAAATGTATTTATTAATGAGTGTTTATGATGCAATGATAAGTTAAGATAATGAATGATCGATGCAAGTGTAAAAAGGTGCAAGCGAATATGCATATGCAATTGAGATAATTGAATTCTGGAACAGCTTTGCCGATAACATCTTTCATAGAGCCACAAAAAGGTTCCTTACTGAACACCAAACCAGAACAATTACCCCAAAATGATGATGGTCATGATAATTATGATGAGATGATGCATGTGCCAGCAACAAAGGGAAATGAGTTAGTTAAATGTATAATAGACAAATGTAAGAAATTAAGGAATTTGAGAAAGAAAAAAATCATAACATGTCTTAACCAAGGTGGTGAGCCAAGAAATGGGCAGCGTATCAACATGCCAAGATGCGATCTGCCCCTTGATGAGGTGACACAATATCTCACTTTGATGGAAAAATAACCGACCAGTAGTAATATTCATTTATCACCACTGTTGCAGACGCACATTAAGCCGTGACTCTGATAGCATAATGGCTTACAGTATATGACATTATGAATGATGATTTTTGTTCACCATCACTTATTTATACAGAGGTTAGCCGTCGTTCGGGCAGCACGATGCCATGGCTTGATAAATGATAAAAAATGCAGATGCAAGTGACAATTGTATGCTCACTATCACCTACATAATTATGGTAATTGAGAGTAAGGTTAGGAATGTTTCCCTAAGTGACCTTATTTTCCAATTATTCTAGCAACATTTTGGTATGGTTTCACATGGTTTAGCTCATAGGGCTCACTATATAAGGTTTGAGTTGATGCCTAAACAGGTATTCGAATTGCTCCTCCATTCGATAAAAATAGTTGAGGGACCTCGATCCTAGACCCATCACGGGTTTGGCAAAACGGGTTTGATCTGTTGGATGTATTTCCCTATACAAATGTGGAGGGTTACTCACGAGAGACATAGGCAATTTACATCCGAGAAGTTATTGCCATGCCTATGCGAGGGTTACACATAAAGGTGAATAGCTTACTTCCTCCTAATGATTGGGTTGTAATCACGCCATGGAGCTTGGCAGGACACTAATGCACATGCAAATGCGCAATGTGTGACAGGTTAACAATCAAACCTTTTTGTTTACTTTTGTATTACCATTTTGATTAAACTAATGATTATTCGAAAATAAAACAATCCTGACAATCTTGTCAAATAAAATATTAGTTGACAAAACAAAAAAAAGGGTCATGGTTAAATAATGACCAAAGATTGAAAGAACTAGGAACCTAGCAAGACATGGCTAGTTATTGGCCTAACTCTCTACACTATCCCTAGTGGAGTCGCCAAGTTGTTGCAACATACCCTGGGGTGGATCCTCGCGAACTTATGGGTGCGCATGACTTAAAATATTTTCCTGAATTAGAAATGTATTTTTAACCGAGACTTTTCTTTTGCGATGTGATGAGAATGAGAATGTACGTATTCTCGACTTATGATACTGTGAGGGGGACCATGAGATGAATCACTCATCTCATTGGTCTCAGATGACCATCATGAAATGGCCAACGCTTGGAGTCACCACCGATCATTTCGGGCTAGGCATGACCAGATACCTATTGAAACCTATGATTTGAGTTACGAAACTTAAAACATCGATCCCATGGTCTACATAATGCAAAGATTCACCATTTAGGTCCGGGAGTTGGTTACGCATGTTGAGGTATGAACTTCTTCGCGACGCCCGAAATCGGTATCTTACTAGCTATGTCTTATCTCAGTTTTGATTCTTTCGATCTTAACTTGTCGTTATTTCAATATAACCCTCTTGTAATGCATGAATCTTATAGAAATACAAATCCAGGTTTTGATGAAAGACATTTAATCTTATATACACCCCCAGAGAGATGGGGAATATAGAGATTTTCGATAAAAATGACCTCTAGATTTTACTTTGAAAATGGAATGTTTCACTTTTGGCACTGAAGAGATACCCATGCGGAACATTACCTTTAATTTTATTCGAAAATGATTGGAAAATATGAATGCAAATAATCATCACAAAGATATCATGTTAGTAAGACAATAAATGAAGTAACATAACATGGATCATTCAATGCAATGATAAAGAAAATGGGTGGACTATTGGAATTTATCTTGCTATTGACATTGATTATCTAGGACTAACTGAATCGATAATTTTCGAGATACATTTGGGTTTCTTGATTAAACAAGGTTTGTTTGACATATTCATGGAAATCTGAGAAGGAGAAAAATTTAATTGTAGTTGAAAGACAGGGTTAGAGTATCCCTTTAGAAAGCTGGGGTTCGAGCATCCCCATAGACGACAAATAATTTTGATAAAGAAGGATTTTTAAATCTTGACAATTTGGAAAAGCGGGGTTGGAGTATCCCCTCAAAAAGTCAGGGCTGGAGTATCCCTAAAAGTGACACATCTGGCACTTTTTAGAGAAGTTAAGTTGGAAAACATAAATTGACAAAACTTTGTGATTTAGAAAATAAGTAAGCATTTTGATGACTTTTAGCAAAAGAAATTATTATGAATAAGGATGGTAAAGATGTAAAATATGTTTGTGCCTTGATACGAGCCTAAGGGAGGTCAAAGCATTTTTTTGAGTCTGGTTGGGGTGATACAGAGACATTCGAATGTCTCAAAATGAAATTCAGGAAAACAACTCAACTTTGATCATAACCAAAAATAAGGGACAAAGCAAAGCAGAGGGTATTTCTTATTTTCTTTGTGTTTATGGGTCCAAACTCAAGTCATTGACATTCAACCATCTATGACTGAAGGGAAAGAGTGGCATGAGCATCAAGAACCATAGTAGTTTGGGACGACGAAACAGCCTGTTGATCATACACTCATGGTTTTGACTCAAAAACAAGGCATGAGTGTAAGGCCACTTTTATTGCAAAATCAGAAGTTTAAAGCACGTTCAATCAAGATTCTAGATCTGGAAAACTTAATTTTCCCCCAACATATTTTGCTAACTTTTAAGGAAAATGCTAAGTTCATGCTAATCCTCATTGGTTGAGGTTAACATGCTTGGCTTGGGGAGGCTTTGAAAATTAATTTTTGATAGCCATCAAACATGCATTTTGACAAAAAGGAGACAACAAACATACAAGTGGATGGCACATAACATGAATGGGGATGCTAACTTTACAAATGGTCTAAACAAAGAAAGTTTTATGCATTTTGATAAGAAATGTAATGGATGCTGAAAATGACAATGAGTCATGCAAGCTAATGTACAAATGTGCTTGAATTTAAGCTAATGATTCATACGTGGATTAAGGATAACAAGATGCATGGCTATGGCATAAAATGCATGAGCAAGAGCTATCAAAATAATAAAGATCAAATAAGGCATTTTGCACATCAAAGAGGCATTAAGGCATCCAAGCCCTAGACTGCCACAACCAAAAGCCATAATAATGCATGATAATCCTAAGAAGGTTATGGAAACATGGAGAGCTCACTAAAATGATAAAGAGGCTGAAAAACAAAAAATGAAAGTGAGAAGTTATACTAATAAAACTTCACTTTTGGTCAAATAGTTGGAGCAGCAGAAATGGCTTGAATTTCCCTCTCCTCCTTGTTGTTAATAAGCAAGAAAAATAGAGAAAAAATGAGGTTTTGGTTCTAGTATGGATGAGGGTGATTTTCAGAATGTTTAGTGGTTGAAAATGAGTGTTTTAGGGCTGTTTTTGGGTGCTAAGTAAAGAGCTACGGGATTTTTTTTAATGTGTGAATGTGTTTTTTAAGTTGAAAATGAGCTAGAATCGAACCTTTTTTAGCTAAGAGAGAAGTGGTCTATTTATACCAGCATTTTGGAGCCAATTTGGAGGTGTTTTTGGTCATTTCTCAAGGGGGATAAAATGGTGTCAGCTTGATGGCTATAGGGTGGCTGTAGGGAGCAACTTGCTGCCAATGTGATGGGCATAGGGTGGCTGGTTTAAACACTAAAATGATTTTCCAACAAATAGGGTGGCTGATGGTGATATTGGTTAACAAGCTAGGGAATAGGGTGATCATGTGATATTGACCTTTTTTGATCCAATTTAGACTTAAAAAATGTTATAATTAATTCAAAAATCTAAATACGTAATTTGGCATGGGTTTTGATCCTATTTTTTAATACAAAGAAACAAGCTAAAATTGAGTTTTTGATCAATGGTGGATGAGTAAAAAATGCTTGGACCATGGAAAATTAGCTCGGTTGCTAAAAAAATTAGTCTGGACAAAATAAGGTGTCTACAGGTTTCATAAGAAAATCATCACTTTCTACCATTTTTAGAATTAATGTTCGTTCGGCGATCTGGACAAATACGGATTCTCATAATAATCTTTTTTCTTTTAATGATTAGGCACCATAAACACATTCTCCGCTTTGGGATAAATGATATGCAAGCATTGGTTTTAAGAGAAAAACATCTCTTTCGACCATATTTAGAATTAAAGCTCATTTTTCAACTGGATAAACACGGATTCACACAATAATCTCCTTTCTTTTAACGATTAGGCACCATAATTTCATCTGTTGCACTGGGTTAAACGAATTGATGCTTTGGTTTGAAGGGAAAAACATCTCTTTCAACTATATTTAGAATTAAAGCTTGTTTTTCAATTGGATAAACACAGATTCACATAATAATCTCCTTTCTTTTAATGATTGGGCACCACAAATTCATTCTCCACACTGGGATAAATGAATTGATGTTTTGGTTTCATAAAAAGAACTTCTTTTTCTACCATTTTTAGAATTAATGTTCGTTCGTCAATTTGGACAAAAACAAATTCGCATAGTAATCTCTATTCTTTTCGTGATTAGGCACAATAAACACATTCTTCTCATTAGGATAAATGATATTCATGCTTTGGTTCCATAAGATAAACATCTATTTCTACCACTTTTAGAATTAATGTTCGTTTGTCGATTTGGACAAACATGAATTCACATAACAATCTCTTTTCTTTTAATGATTAGGCACCATAAACACATTCTCCTCGTTGGGATAAATGATATCGAAGCTTTGGTTTCTTAAAAAATACTTTTCATTCGACCATTTTTAGAATTAAAGTTTATTTTTCAATTGGGAAAAATATGGATTCACATAATACTCTACTTTCATTTCATGATTGGGCACCATAAACACATTCTCCTTATTGGGATGAATGGTATTGATGCTTTGGTTTCATAAGAAAAACATCTCTTTCTACCATTTTTAGAATTAATGATCATTCGTCGATCTGGACAAATATGGATTCCATAATAATCTCTTTTCTTTTAATGAATAAGCACCATAAACACATTCTCCCTTTTAGGATAAATGATATTAAAGCTTTGGTTTGAAGGGAAAAACATCTCTTTTGACCATATTTAGAATTAAAGCTCGTTTTTCAATTGGATAAACACGGATTCACATAATAATCTCCTTTCTTTTAATAATTGGGCACCATAATTTCATTCGCTGCTATAGGATAAATGAATTGATGCTTTGGTTTCATAAGAAAAACTTCTCTTTCTACCATTTTCAGAATTAATGTTCGTTCGTCGATTTAGACAAACACTAATACACATAATAATCTCTTTTCTCTTCGTGATTAGGCACCATACACACATTCTCCTCATTGGGATAAATGATATTCATGCTTTGGTTTCATAAGAAAAACATCTCTTTATACCATTTTTAGAATTAATATTTGTTCATCGATCTGGACAAACACAGATTCACATAGTAATCTCTTTTCTTTTAATGTTTAGGCACCATAAACATATTCTCCCCTTTGGGATAAATGACATTGAAGCTTTGGTTTCAAGGTAAAAACATCTCTTTCAACCATATTTAGAATTAAAGCTCATTTTTCAATTGGATAAACATGGATTCACATAATAATCCCCTTTCTTTTCGTGATTAGGCACCATAAGCACATTCTCCTAAATGGGATAAATGAATTAATGCTTTGGTTTCATAAGAAAAACTTCTCTTTATACCATTTTTAGAATTAATGTTCATTCGTCAATTTGGACAAACACAGATTCGCATAATAATCTCCATTTTTTTTGTGATTAGGCACAATAAACACATTCTCCTCTTTGGGATAAATGAATTGATGCTTTGGTTCCAAGGGAAAAACATCTCTTTCGACTATATTTAGAATTAAAGCTTGTTTTTCAATTGGATAAACACGGATTCACATAATAATCTCCTTTCTTTTAATGATTGGGCACCACATATTCATTCTCCACACTGGGATAAATGAATTGATGCTTTGGTTTCATAAGAGGAACTTCTCTTTCTACCATTTTTAAAATTAATGTTCGTTCGTCAATTTGGACAAAAACGGATTCGCATAGTAATCTCTATTTTTTTCATGATTAGGCACAATAAACGCATTCTCCTCATTGGGATAAATGATATTCGTGCTTTGGTTTCATAAGATAAACATCTCTTTCTACCAATTTAAGAATTAATGTTCATTCATCAATTTGGACAAACACGGATTCATATAATAATCTCTTTTCTTTTAATGATTAGGCACTATAAACACATTCTCCTCGTTAGGATAAATGGTATTGATACTTTGGTTTCATAAGAAATACTTCTCATTCGGCTATTTTTAGAATTCGAGTTCATTTTTCAATTGGGGAAAACTTGGATTCACATAATACTCTACTTTCATTTCATGCTTAGGCACCATAAACACATTCTCCTCATTGAGATAAATGGTATTGATGCTTTGGTGTACCATTTTTAGAATTAATGTTCGTTCGTCGAATTGGACAAACACCGATTCACATAATAATCTCTTTTATTTTAATGATTAGGCACCATAAACACATTCTCCTCCTTGGGATAAATAATATTGAAGCTTTAGCTTCAAGGGAAAAACATCTCTTTCGACCATATTTAGAATTAAAGCTTGTTTTTCAATTGGATAGACACGGATTCACATAATAATCTCCTTTCTTTTAAAGATTGGGCACCATAATTTCATTCGTTGCACTGTGATAAATGAATTGATGCTTTGGTTTCATAAGAAAAACTTCTCTTTCTACCATTCTTAGAATTAATGTTCGTTCATCGATTTGGAGAAACACTAAATCACTTAATAATCTCTTTTTTTTTTTCGTGATTAGGTACCATACACACATTCTCCTCATTGAGATAAATGATATTCATGCTTTGGTTTCATAAGAAAAACATCTTTTTCTACCATTCTTAGAATTAATGTTCGTTCATTGATCTGGACAAACATGGATTCACATAATAATCTATTTTCCTTCAATGATTAGGCACCATAAACACATTCACCTCCTTGGGATGAATGATATTGAAGCTTTGGTTTCAAGGGAAAAACATCTCTTTCGACCACATTTAGAATTAAAGCTCCTTTTTCAATTGGATAAACATAGGTTCACATAATAATCTCCTTTCTTTTAATAATTGGGCACTACAAATTCATTCTCCACACTAGGATAAATGAATTGATGCTGTTGTTTCATAAGAAAAACTTCTCTTTCTACCATTTTTAGAATTAATATTTGTTCGTTAATTTGGACAAACACGGATTCGCATAATAATCTCTTTTCTTTTTATGATTAGGCACAATAAACTCATTCTCCTCATTGGGATAAATGATATTCATGCTTTGGTTTTGTAAGATAAACATCTCTTTCTACCACTTTTAGAATTAATGTTCGTTCATCGATTTGGACAAACACGGATTCATGTAACAATCTCTTTTCTTTTAATGATTAGGCACCATAAACACATTCTCCTCATTGGGATAAATGATATTGAAGCTTTGGTTTCATAAGAAATTCTTCTCATTCGACCATTTTTACAGTTAAAGTTCATTTTTCAATTAGGAAAAATACGGATTCACATAACACTCTACTTTCATTTTATGATTGGGCGCCATAAACACATTCTCCTCATTGGGATGAATGGTATTGATGCTTTAGTTTCATAGGAAAACCATCTCTTTCTACCATTTTTAGAATTAATGTTCATTCGTTGATCTGGACAAATATGGATTCACATAATAATCTCTTTGCTTTTAACGAATAGGCACCATAAACACATTCCCCTCATTAGGATAAATGATATTGAAGCTTTGGTTTCAAAGGAAAAACATCTCTTTCGACCATATTTAGAATTAAAGCTCATTTTTCAATTGGATAAACATGGATTCACATAATAATCTCCATTCTTTTAATGATTGGGCACCATAAATTCACACTGGGATAAATGAATTTATGCTTTGGTTTCGTAAGAAAAACTTTTCTTTCTACTATTTTTAGAATTAATGTTCATTCTTTGATTTGGACAAACACAGATTCGCATAATAATCTCCTTTCTTTCCATGATTAGGCACCATAAACACTTTTTCCTTAATGGGATAAATGATATTCATGCTTTGGTTTAGTAAGAAAAAAATCTCCTTTTACCATTTTTAGGATTAATATTTGTTCATCGATTTGGACAAACACGGATTCACATAATAATCTCTTTTCTTTTAATGTTTCGGCACCATAAACACATTCCCCTCATGGGGATAAATGATATTGAAGCTTTGGTTTCTATGGAAAACCATATCTTTCTACCATTTTTAGTATTAAAGTTCGTTTTCCAAATGGATAAATATGAATTTACAAAACAATCCCCTTCCTTTTTAGTGATTGGGCACCATAAATTCATTCTCCCTATTGGGATATAATGCGAACCTTAGGATGAACACACAAACTAAAACCCAGTTAGATGGAATTAGAGTCCTAGGATCCTCTTCAAAGTCAAGCAAAGAAAACTTAACCTCAATCAAACCTGCTAATTAGAAGCAAAGTTATAACAATTTTGATCGCCACAAGTTGCCCTGATAAGATAAAATGGAGTTCTTGTTTAAAGAAGAAAGAAGAAGTTCTCACAAAGTGAAGAAACTCTCAAGTATTTTTTTATATTCCAATCTGCTGAATTACATAAATAAGACTCCTTTATATAGGCCACAATCTGTAGAGCCCTAACTGAACAAGGAAATCCTAATCAATAAGGAAAAGTTTATTCCTAATCCTAATATGATTAGGACTTATCTAAACAACTTAAAATCC
>JBBYHL010060099.1:0-38819 GCA_038381835.1 Adansonia madagascariensis | reverse complement strand
ATATTCTTGAGATATGTTTGAGTTAATATCAAGCCAAGAAAAATCATTTTACAAAGGATTTTGAAGGTATGTATTGAACAATGCATAAATGTATCGATACTATGCTTAAAGCCCTCATTTCTATCGATACTTTTTAGCATGTATCGATACATTATAGTGAGTATCGATACTCACCCCATATGTATCGATACAATGCTTGGCAGTAGCCAAGGTTTGGCTGAAACCCTTGAATGTATCGATACAGGTGTGTCTGTACCTATATAACTTGGCAGGTATCGATACTTAGCCTCCTATATCAATGTAATAGGCTATAACGATCACTTTTTTAATTCTTATATCGATACCATTGGTATTGTATCGATACAATAGCGTGGGTCTAAATGGCAACAAGCATTAATGAAGGCTACAACGGCTTTCTAGCCACCACATTAAATGCCCAATGTCTATAAATCAATTTCAAGCTATAAATAGAGGTTCCCAATAGCTGAAAAAGCAAGAGATACAAAGATCAATCAATCATTGAACAACAAAAACTCAAAAATCTTCAAATTCTTCATTTTTTCTTGTATCAAATTTATACTCTTCCAAGTTTATTTGTATCTCATTCACCTTGTACTTAAATTTCAGCAGATATCCACCTACTAGAGGTTCAATTTGTTTGCAAAATACTTTATTTATATCACAAAAGGGGTTGTGTGAAAGTGAGTGAAAACATTTGAGAATTTAAGATAGAGTTCTCAAAAAGATTGAAAGGTTCCATCTAAACGTTAAAAGATAAAGGTGTAAGGTTATACCTTAACTTTAAAGGTAAACAATTTGATTAGTGAATTATGGGAATTACCTTCGTAAGAAAGTATCAAGAAGAGAGGACATAGGTGCAAAGTTCAAGGACCAAACCTTTATATATTGATTGTTTGTTTTTTTTACCCTTAACTCCCTTTTATTTCAATTTATTTCAAAATTATCAAGTTCTTGTAGAACCAATTCACCCCCCTCTTGGTTCAATCTTTTCCTTGAGCTAACAGTTATATTCAAACCAATTAATATTATTTCGACTACTAGAGTATTACAACTTTTTTATATTGATCTTTTTATCCTAGTAGGACATTAAGGTTAGCTGGTAAACCATATGGATTTGTTATTCTAGATGACAACTCTAGGTTTACTTAAGTTCTCTTTTTAAATTATAATGATGAAGCGTTAGAAAAATTCATTGCTTTTTGCAAAATTATTCAAAATGAAAATAGGATATTTTATTTCAAGTGTAAGAAATGACCATGGAAAAGAATTTGAAAATCTTATTTTGAGAAATTTTGTAACAAGAATGATATTAATCATAATTTCTTAACTCCAAAAACCCTCAACAAAATGAAGTTATTGAAAGAAAAAATAGAACTTTGGAAGAAATGGCTAAGACCATGCTTTATGAAATTAATTTACAAAGGTAGTTTTGGGCTGAAGCCATTAACACTTTTATATTATAGATAAAGCTATGGTTGGCCAATTTTAAAGAAAACTCAATATGAACTTTTTAAGGGAATAAAGCCTAACATTATCTATTTTCATCCTTTTGGATGCAAATGTTTTCTATCAAATAATGGAAAGGATAATCTTTGTAAATTTGATGCAAAAAGTGATAAAGGAATTTTTTTTAGCTATTCTAGAAATTCTAAAGCTTATGAAGTGTTTAATAAGATAACTTTAGTTGTTCAAGAGTCCATACATGTTATTTTTGATGAAGCTAACTCAACTTTAAGAAAGGTATCTCTTGATAGTGATGATGTAAAGATTTATCGAGAAAATAAAGTTAAAGTATCACATAAAAAGCAAGAACAAACAATTCAAGATCAAGAAGCTACAAGAGAAGATGAACTACATTAACCAACTCAAGTTGAAAGAGAAAGGAATCATTCTAGAGAGTTGACTTATGTCAAAAAAGGTGAGATAGTTGGCGATCTTAATTAAGAGTAAGAACTAGATTCTCTTTTACAAATACAAGCAATTATGTGGCTTTTCTTTCTCAAATTAAACCTAAGATTTTAGAAGAGGCCTTAAAGGATGATAGTTAGATCATGGCCATGCAAGAGGAGTTAAATCAATTAAAAGGAGTAAAAGTTGGAATTTAGTGGAAAGACCTAGTGATTATCCCATTGCAGGTTCTAAATAGGTCTTAGGAATAAACTTGATGAGCATGGAACCATGATTAGAAATAAGGCTAGTTTAATAGCTAAGGGATATAATCTTGGAACCATTCAAATACTATTAGCCTTTGCATGTTTTAATGATTTCAAGTTATTTCAAATGGGTATCAAAAATGCATTTTTAAATGATTTTATTAATAGGAAGTTTATGTTGAGCAACCTCTCAGTTTTGAAAATCCTCATTATCTTAATCATTTTTTTAAACTTTCAAAAGCCTTGTACGGTTTAAAGTAGGCTCCTAAAGCATGGTATGAAAGGCTTTCAATGTTGACCTAAACGTTTTTGATAAAAGTCAAAAGCAAGGACATTTTGGTAGTCAAGTTATGATGATGATATTATTTTTGGTGCTATTAATGAATCTCTTTGTCATGAATTTTCTAAGATAATGAAGGTGAACTTGAGATGAGCATGATAGAATTAACAGTCTTTTTAGGATTACAAGTCAAGGTAACAAAAGATGGCATCTTTATCAATCAAGCAAAGTATAGAAAGGAGTAACTCAAGAGGTTCAAAATGGATGAAGCAAAGCCTTGCTCTAAACCCATGAGTACTAACAAACTTAAGAAGGATAAAGGAGGTAAATGTGTCGACTCTAAACTTTATAGGTCTATGACAGGCTTATTGCTATATCTTACCACAAGTAGACCTGATATAGTGTTTAATGTATGCCTATTGCTACATATCAATCGTCACCTAGGAGTCGCATTTAGTTGCCATAATAATAATCTTTACATATCTTAGAGACACTCCCAATCTAGGCTTATGGTACCCAAAAGGATCATCTCTTGTCTTACATGCTTATTCTGATGTGAACTTAGGTGGATGTAAAACTAATAGGAAAAGAACTTTGATGCTTTTTAATTTCCTAAAAATATGCTCATATCATAGTTATCCAAGAAACAAAATAGTGTTGCTTTGTCCACAACTGAAGTGGAGTACACATCCATGGAAAGTTGTTGTACCCAAATCTTATGGTCAAGCAACAATTAAATGATTTTGGAATTATCATGGATCATGTTCCCATTAAATGTGACAATAATATTGCCATTTTCCCACCAAAAATAAGCACATAGAGATTAGACATCACTTTATTAGTGATCATGTCTAAAATAGTGATATAATGCTTGAATTTGTTAATGCCTTGCATTAACTAGCTGATATTTACACTAAACCACTTGACAAGGATAAATTTTGCATAATTTATGAGTTTGATAAAATTCTATACATTGCCTCAATATTGTTTAAACTATGTTTACCTTGCTTGATTAGAAAAGCTAGCCTTACATACCTACTTGTTTATAAATGATGTGTTATTTTATAACTCTTGATGCTTGAATGATTTTGATATATGGTTAAATTTGATTTATTGTTCATGCAAATGATTTTGATATCAAAACTCTATTCAAATTTGCATTTGAAATGTTTTTAAATGAGCAATTGGGTTAAAAATATGTTAGAATTGATACCACAAAAGTAAAATGACATAATTTTAAGCTATATGTATCGATACAAGCCAAAAATCATTTCTAGTCTCAAGACCGAGTTCATGGTATTGATACTGAACTCAAAATTGTTCTTTTTATAAATACCTCACTTTAAGTATCGATATAATGTACCAATATTGCTTAGTTCGTATCGATACAAGCAAAAAAACCATTTCTAATCTCGAGATCGAATTCATGGTGTTGACATAAAACCCATAATTGTTCGTTGTACCGATACCTGACTCAAGTATCGATACTGCCCAGTTTGTATCAATGCCAACTATTTGATTTAGGTCATCTTCGAGCGTACAAACTCATTTTCATTGAGCCTAAGCCACTGTTCATCTTAGTTTCCCTCAACACAATCACTTCTCGATAACAAACTTCATTATCTTTATTCCTTCATAAAATTCTTGATCCAAAATAGTCATTTGTCATAAAATTCACAATTTTATTTAAAAAATTCACTCTATTAGCACCTAAAACCATAAAATTTTAAAATTCCCATTACTTAAACCCTAAGCATTTCTTTTTTAAAACCCTCAAAACTTGTTAGAAATTTTCAAAAATTTTCAAGTGTTTTTCATTCCCAATGCTTTCCTACTATGCTTATTGTCTTAGGTTTCAAAAATCTCTCCAAATATACTTGACATTGCCACCAAAACCCTCTTCCCTTTACTTGTTTGACAAAATTCCTCAACAACCCCTTAATAGCAACCTATCTTGCCTAGTTAACCTGTTCATAGCACCACCTACTCGCTCCACTCCCTTAGGCAACCTACACCACTCTTATAAACTTTATCTGAACCTACTTCCACTTTATTCACTTCCTTCCAAATCATTCCAACTACTTCACGAACATCTGTCCTATCTTTCAATCATCCAAACTACCCTCTAATCATAACCTATCTGATAAAATTCATTAACCACCTTAACACACTCCCATGCCTCCCAAAATAAAATGAATCACATGGCATCAAGGTTTTATCACCTGTGCTTCTATTTCTTCCACCCTTCAACCACTTTTAACCCAAAATTAATCATTTTTTAATCATGTTTTCAAGATGCATGAGCTTATGAACAATTTAATACCATCTATGCCTGCATGCCTATCCAAAAATGATAAGTCATTGACTTTCTTTTTCTTCGGTCCATTGCTTTTCCTTACCTCCAAACTTTTGATGCCTTTGAATGGATTATATTTTTTTAACTCAACATTTTAGTTTGTGAGATCCTTGTTTGGGCATTCTTTAACAACGTTTCTCTTATTATTAATAATCATGGTTGTACCTTTACTATTTGATCTTATCTTTTAGGATAAGATCTTCTAGTCAACCATGCTTCTTTTGTGACTGCATTTGGTTTTTCGAATGAAGGTATAACCAATGAAGGTCTAGCACGTGCCGCCTTGTGCACTTCATATAACAAAGCCACCTTCCTTCCTCCTATTGATTGTCTCTTTCATCTTATCATTTCTCATGTGCTCCACCCTTATGGCATTAAAAACACCTTAATCAACAACTCTGACTATTGGTGGCTATATATGATTCAAATCACCACTTGCCTAAACTTTGCTCATTTTATCTTTGCTGACCTTATCCTTTGTGTCCATGGCTATCATAACCTCCTAGACAACATGGTCTGGGGCTACTACCTTAAAACTCAAGGTCTTGATTTTGTTTGTAACCCAGAGATCATGGTATCTCCCTACTGCTAAATTAGACAAAAATCCATAGGGCTCACCAATTATGACATTTAAATAACCAAATTTGTTCCTAAGGCTCACTGACCACCACATTCACTGCTTGTGCAATCAAATGCTCTCAATCCCAATAACCATGATGGTGATGATGTGGAGCATGATGCAACTCCTCTATTCCCAACTCCCAGCACGTTATCATTAATGCCTATAGATGTTTGGACTATTTATGATTCCATTATAGGCCATCTTAATGTATAGGAGCAATGCTTTGATTCATGGGATCAATGTTTTGATTCTATTGATGCTCACTT
The DNA here is from genome assembly GCA_038381835.1 of Adansonia madagascariensis. Classification (NCBI taxonomy): domain Eukaryota; kingdom Viridiplantae; phylum Streptophyta; class Magnoliopsida; order Malvales; family Malvaceae; genus Adansonia; species Adansonia madagascariensis. The sequence continues at coordinate 33,121 of JBBYHL010060099.1, read as the reverse complement.
TTTTTTTATCTCAAGCATAATCACCGAGCATTAATCGAGCAGCTTTATATCTTTTTAGCTACCTTTCCTAATACTTCTTTGGCGATGATGCTAAGTCATATTATGCACGTTTTAAGGATCACTCATAAGTTTTTAGGACTTATTTTTCATGTTTTTCAAAATCTTTCTATTCCATTGGAAATATTTTAATCCTTTTGTTACATATATTTAGCATCATATTCTTAATGAATTATCTTTGATTGTGCATATTATGATTAAATTCTCTCCATTGCTTTGAATTGATCTTTCTTGTGTTTTGATATAACCCAAAAGGGAAGACAGGCTATAAATTTGCCAAATATGTTTCTTGCATCTATTGGTATATTGATGATAACATGCTCACATGTTACAGCTTGATTTATAAAAATCCTGGACAATATTGTGGATTTAAAATATTGTAGCTCCAAATTTTCTTAAGGACCATATTTTCTCAATTTAAAACTTTTGAAAGCTTTGCTTTTATTGAGAGGGAGTTTTTTCATTGTAAATATCTAAATCTTTTAATGGTAGTCAACAACAAGCAAATTTATCTTAAGTTTTGTTATACCAAAAAGAGGGAGATTGGCTTTAGATTAATCTCTATTTTGAATGTAACAATAACCTAAGCTAACTTAACTTGCACTTAATTCTTTCCAACTTAGTATTATCCATGAATTAAATTGAAATATATTTTAAAAAACACTAAGTTAATTTATACCTCTCATTTTGTCAAAAATATATGTTTCAAATGCATATTTATACATCGAACATTAAAGATTATTTCACAAAAAATTTTCAATTGATGTACATCAAAGTATTGATACTATGCTTAAAACCCTTAAATGTATCGATACACATTACCATGTGTCAATACAATATAATGAGTATCGATAATCACCCTATAGGCATCGATACATTGCTTGGCAGTATCTAAGGTTTGGTTGAAACCTCGAATGTATTGATACGAATGGTTCTATATCAATACAACATGATGGGTATTGATACTCAACCTTGATGTATCGATACAACAACTTGTAATGTTACATTTTTAAACTTATGTATCAATACTCTTGCTGTTGTATCGATACAATAACATGAGCCAAAACAAAAACAAGCGTTTATTAAGGCTATAATGGCTTTCTGCCAACCTCATTAATGAATAATGTCTATAAATCAATTCCATGCTAGAGATTTCCAATAGCTAAAGAAGTAAAAAATTCCAAGATTAATCAAGCATTGAACATCAAAAGTTCAAAATCTTCAAAATCTTCATTTTTCTTGCATTCAATTTGTACTCCATCAAGTTTATTTGTATCTCATTCATTTTTTACTCAAATTCTAGCAAACACCCAGCTACTAAAGTTGCTAACTTTTTGCAAACACTTCATTCATATTGCAAAGGGTTTATGTGAAAATTGAATGAAAAATACTTAAGAATTTGGGTTAGAATTCTTGAAGGCATTCAAGGGTTCTATCTAAGCCTCAAAAGATAGAGTTACAAGGTTATACCTTAGCCTTAAAGGTAATAATTTCATTAATGAATTGTGGAAATCACCTTGGGAAAGAAGTGCCAAGAAGAAAAGATGTAGGCTTCAAGTTTAGGGGCCAACCTTTATATACTGATTGTTTATATCACTTACACTTAACTTTTTTTTTTTTTATTTTCAATTTATTTCAACTTCTTGTAAAAAGTCCATTTGTGATCAAACTTTTAAAAGAAGTAATTAACCCCTCTCTTGGTTTAATCATTACTTTAAGCTAACATTTCCTATCCAAAAAAAAATCTTTAAGGCAAATGGGCCCCTGATTAGGAAGGCCCTTACGTCATCAACGAAGTCTTTCTATGAGGAATACTGATTCTAGCAAAAATAGATGGGATGCCATACCGAGTCCTATCAATTCAGTGATTTAAAAATGTACTATACCTAGAAGATGATGACCTTCAACAAAGTAAGAATGATCACATTTCGAATGAAAACCAAAAAAAATGTGTGAAGGTAAAAAAAGGGGCAAAAAATTGGATGAAAACACAAAAGGTGTTTGAAAAAAAAATAAAAGACAATAAAAGAGGAGGTTTTGAGTTGAAACCTGTAAGGGTGACTCAGGTGCTAGAATTGAAAAATGGAGCATTGCTTGTCAATAGGTCGAGATTAGAAAACGGAGCACGCCACAGTTGGAACAGTCTTCTATTGGAAAAACAAATTAGATTACACATCAAAATTTTAAAAAAATTTTAAACAAATAGTACTAGATTGTTTATTATACACAATAAAACTACCATAATCAAGTACTTGAGCTGTAGATCTACAAATGCCATCTAAGCATTCCTAGAGTAGATCCATATGAAAGCTTCAACCAATTAGCCTTTTTTACTATTCACCAATTCCCATATGGTAGAGTTTGCAGGCAAGCTTTGTCTCGATTAACTTTGGATTTGTATGGCTTGATTCTCCTTCAAGATCATCTTTGTGCCAATAGGTTAAAAATCATGGATGACGTGATTAGAAACCCTAGATGTAGCATAAATGGTCTAACTTGAAATCCTATAAGTTGCCTCTTATTTATATCAAGTAACAAGGTGGCCCCTATTTTAATTTTCTTTTTACTTAAAATAATTATTTTACCACCTCCTTAAAAAACCTAGTAAGCCGCCAACCCTAGTATAAATATAGTCCAAAATTTGGCCAAGCACTAATGTACATTATTTTGGTGTAATTTATATTAAGGAGTTTAGGCTGTTTGAACTAAATACTTAATTAATTTTGAGTAAACCATTAATTTTATTTAACCAGATAATTTTTCATAACTACAATTCTAATTCAAAATAAAATCATAGCAATTTTATTTGAATTACTAATTATCAAAATAAAATTAACTATAGTAATATAATTAATTTTAATAAAAAATTCAAATAAATAAATAATTTTTCTTAATTTATTTAGAATATTATTTAGATTTAATTTATAAATAAATATTTATATAATACGTTATAGATATCAAGTTAATTAAATAATTAATTTTTCATATCTATTTAATTTTAAATTAGTTCTTATATTTATCAGAAGGTAAATAATTAATTTAAACTCCTTATACTTGTCTAAATAAATATTTAATCAAATTAACTATATATTATAAATAAATAACACAAAAAAATCATTTTCATTTATTTACTAAAGAAAATGCCTATAAAAAAGTGTATCTAGCACACCACTTCACAATATTGAAAATCATCTGCTTCAGGTATTCGATTTAGACATATATAATTAGGCTCCAATAATTTATATATTAATTATTCTACACTGAATAAATAGTCATATAATTATTAATCTCAAAGTCATACCACTAAAGACCTGAGACTGCACTCTCAATCATATATCGTATTACGTAAGCTATAAATAGCCTTCTAGTCCAACGACCTTATTATCTGTGTAATAACCTCATATGATATCTATGATCAACTTAAGGTTAAAGTCTATTATACCTACACGATCATCTTATCTTAAAGTTCTATTATACTCTCTATATAAAAATGATTGTCCATCACATGTGAAAAAATTATCATTTGACATATAAATAATCAAGGACTCATCTATTTTAACTATCTCGTATAATGCCTTTTAAGAGGATAACCTTAACTCCTTATAAGAGTTATTATTCCACATCCATAAGTAAAGCTCTCATTGAGTACAAGTCATGCACCCAACAAACTGTTCTAGTGGCTTACTATTTTGAGATGCTTTAGCCTTCGGAATGTCAAAGTATACAAGTTATACACACTGCAATTACTTACTTAGGATTAAGGTAATCAAAAGTGAATAATCCAAGTAAATAGACATACTAATGGATTAATTGGTCTAGTCTGATATATCACCACCTCTAGTAATATATCTATGTCTCTACTTAGGAGTCAGCTTGCTCTAGATGGCTAAGACAAACCATCTACCCAATTAGATTTAGATGACATAATAGTCTTAAGATAGGTTACTTGCTCACATTAACCCCATAGACTATGGGCTATGAATTTAGACAACTTACCTTAGAATGTTGTCTTCCTTATATAAAGTCCATTGTATGCAACATCCTAATGGTATAAATGCAAGCACTCAATGAGCCATATTTTCTTACAAGTATTTTAATGTGTAAATTAGCAATGATATAATGAAAACATGAATATATAAATATGAAGAATCAATTCAAACTAATTAAATATATCACAATGTCTTTCATCCTTAAGGTATTCTTAACATCTCCAAGAGATTAGTCTACACCAAAGTAATCATCTCATTCAGATAAAACCTATAAAGAATCAAATGGGAGATTCTGTCTATCCAACATCATGAACTTCAACAATGGTAAGTTTTTTCTATACTCTCTTTACTTTTGAATATATAAACTAACGTTTGATTTTCTTTTCTTATTGGAATGCAAGCATTTACTTTTTATCCATCCCTTTAATTAAATTCTTTTTGATAAGCCATTTTGTATTTCTATCAAATGATGGTTAATAGTTTACAAGAAATCATGAAAAGATTCATTTGCATTACTTTGGAACTAGGTCAAAATACTATAGGAGCTTTGGCTAGCATTGTAAGCTCTTTGGTACTCTAGGGAGAATTAAATATGAAAAGTAAACCAAGGACAATTAAAAATCTACTTTGTCAAAAATGAAAAAAAAATTTACAACATTTTCTAAAGATACCTTCAACTCCAAGATATAGGAAAAACATATTAAACTGCCTAGCAAAGTTTAAATTTTTTTTAAAAAAAAATTGGATCATACTAGATCATATTGTTATATACAATAAAATCACCATAATCAAATACCTGAGTTGTAGATCTGTAGATCCCATCCTAGAATTCCTAGATCTATGTGAAAGCTTTAACCAACTAGCCTTCTCCATTATTCTCCAATTCTCGAATAGAAAAGTGTGTGGGCATTCTTTGTCTTTATCAACTTCAGATTCACACAACTTAATTCTCCTTCAAGACCACCTTCGTGCCAACAAGATAAAAATCATGAGATGTTGTGATTAGAAACCCTAAAGGTGGCACAAATGGTCTTACCTGAGACCTTAGGCACTATTTCTTATTTATATTAGGTAACAAGTTGGCCCTAATTTTTTAATTCTAAATAAAATGATTATTTTACCCACTCCTTAAAACCTTTGTTGTCGCTAACCATAGTGTAGGAAGGACCCAAAATTTGACCAAGTCCTAATATATCCATACATTATTTTAGCCCAATTTTATTTTAAGGAGTTTAGCCTATTTAATCTGAATACTAATTAATTCTAATTAAACCGTTAATTTTATTTAGCCCAATGACTTTTTATAACTCAAATTTTAATTCAATATAAAATTATGGCAATTTCATATGAATGGAATAATTATGTACTAATTATTAAAATAAAATTAACTATAGTAAAATATTTAATTTTAATCATAAATTAAAAATAAATAAATGAATAAAATAAATTTTCTTAATTTATTGAAAATATTATTCGTATTTAATTTATAGATAAATATTTAAATAAGACTTTATAGATATTAAATTACTTATATAAGTAATCAATTTCCCATATCTATTTAATTTAAATTAACTCTATATTTATTATAAGATAAATATAATTAATTTAAATTACTAATTCTTGTCTAAATAAATATTAAATTAAATTAAATATATATTGTAAATAAACAACACCAAAAATTATGTTTTATTTATTTATTGAAGCAAACACCTACTCCCCTAAAAGGAGTGTATCTGGCACACCATTTCACCATATTAAGAATCATCTGACTTTCGATTTCTGATCAAAACCATCCATTAAGGAATTATGTTGAGCTAGTGGATGGACTAATAGGACATATATAATTAGGCTCCAATAATCTATATATTAATTATTCTATACTAAATAATTAATCACATAATTATTAATCTCAGAGTTATACCACTAAAGACTTAAAACTATACTCCCAATTATATATTGTATTATGTAAGCTTTATAAATAGGCTTTTAGTCAAATAACCTTACCATGTGTGCAATACCTTCATATGATATCCTTGAGTAACTTGGATTAAAGTTTGTTTTACCTACTTCATCACCTTATCTTAAAGTTTCATTATACTTTCTATGTGATAATGATTGTTTACCATATGTGAACAATTTATCATTTGACATACAAATGATCGAGGCCTCATCCATTTTCATTATCATGTATAATGCCTTTTAAGAGGATAACCTTAACTCTTTATAGGAGCTATGCTTCATTACATATAAGTAAAGCTCTCATCGAGTATAAGTCATATACCCAATGAATCGGTCTAGTAGCTTACTATTTTAAGAGCTATATTGGAACATCAAAGTATATAAGTTATACAAATGAAGTTAATTACTTACTCAGTATTAAAGTAATTACACAATGAATGTCAAAAGTGAATTAATCCGTGTAAACAGACTTATAAATAGATTAATTACACTTTGGACTAGTCCAATATATCACCACCTCTAGGTAATATATCTATGTCTCTACTTAGGAGTCAAACCACTCTAGATGGCTAAAATAAGCCATTTCTCCAATTGGATTTAGATGACATAATAGTCTTAACATGAGTTAATAGCTTACACTAACCCTATGGACTATGGACTATCAATTTGGACTACTTACCTTAGAATGTTGTCTTACCCTATATAAAGTTCATTGTATGCAACATTCTAATGGTATAAACATAAGTAGTCAATGAGCCATATTTGCTTACATTTACTTTAACATGCAAATTAAATGAGGATGGAAAAGCAATGATATAATGTAACCTAGAATATATAAAAATGATTAATCAGTTCAAACTAATGAAAGACATCAAAATGTCTTTCGTCCAAAGGGCATTTCTAACATATAGGCAAGCTTGAGTCCAAAGTTGTCAAAAATATATGGTAGCAAAACCCATACCTTATAAGATATTTTAAATTTAGATATATAGAACATTTTTAAACATTCCACATGGACATTTTTTCAATTATTAACTCATAAGTCAAAAATTAAGCAGAGCATTTTGGAAACAACAACTATTTAGGTATGCTCGTTTTCACAAAACTAAAGATTGAGGCCTCTATTCTTTCAAAGAAGTTAAAAATCAAACATTTGACACTAGCAAAATTAAGTAATCTTTTTTGACCTAAGGTTTCACCCTAGTCACCTTCTCAATATAAGGTTTGCCTTAATTGCTTTAATTGCCTTAATTGCCTTCTTAATATAAGGTTTCATCCAAGTCCTTTTTATGACTAATAGGTTTGCCTTAATTGCCTCTCTTGACTAATAGGTTTCACCCTAGTCAACTTTTTTACTGATAGGTTTCACCTAGACACTTCTTTTGATTAATAGGTTTCATCATACTCACTTTCTTTCACTAATAGGCTTCACTCTAATCGCCTCTTTCAACTAATAAGTTTTGCCCTAGTCACCTCCTTCAACTAATAGGTTTCACCCTAGTCACCTCTTTCAACCATTAAGTTTTTGCCTTGGTCATCATTCTGACCTTAAGTTTTACCCAGGTCATTCTTCTGACAATTAGGTTTTGCCATAGTCAATCTCTTCCGACTTAAGGATTTATCCTAATCATCTTTCTAACTTTAAGTTTCACCCTAGTCACCCTTTTCAACTTAAGGGTTTACCCTAGTCACCTCTTTTGACTTAAGGTTTTGCCCTAGTTACCTCTTTAACTAAGGTTTTACCCTAGTAATTTTTATTAGTTTCCCTCAAAGTTTTTTTTAATAATGTTTGATTTTTAAATCTTCTTCTTTTTAAGTCTCATAATCCGAATGAAATATTTGTCTAGGGTCTTTGGCCTATTCATGATTCTTAGCAACAACCGAAGAAAGGTAGTTGTAGACACCTAACTTTATCCCAGCTTAACGTAACATACTTCTACAAAGCGTGTTTAACTTAGAAAACATAAGGGAAAAAGGAAAAGGGACTCACCTTTGGGTTATCACTTAGTCAGGATTTTAATTAGGCATAAATGAGTGAAGGTTGAGGAGAGGTCAAAAAAATGGCTCGTCCAACTGGTCTTGAATGGTAATTATGAATTGGCTAATACTTGGAGTCGCCACCAATCATTTTAGGCTAGGTGTGATTAGATACCTATTGAAATCGATGATTTCAAGTTACAAAACTTGAAACACTTATTTTATGGACTGCATACACCAAAGTTCATTTTTTATAAAGAGTCCTAGAGTCTGTTACACATGGGGAAGGATTAGCACCCATACAACTTCCAAAATTGGTGCCATCTAGCTATAAGTTATCTAAGTCTTGGTTTTCCTCAATTTTATATATGGTCATTATTTTTAATCCCTTTCCTATAAATGTGAATTTTTAAATATTAAATCTGAGTTTTCATGGTAAAAGTTTAATTAATATCTCTCTATGCAATATAGGAGAGAGGAGAAACATAGAGAGTTTAGTAAAATGATCTCCAAATTGATTTAGAAAAGGATATTCTATGTCGAGCACTAGATAAATATTGATGTAGAATATTGCCTTAGATTTTATCAAATTTGAGTTTAAAATCATGAATGCAAAATCATCAGGGAAAAAGGAAACATGTTAGTAAAGTGTAAAAAAACATAACAAATGTTGCATTAAAGATGAATACATGAAGACAAAAAGGAGGAATGGTTGGGATGTATCTCATAATTAACCTTAGTTATTGAGGAATAATCGAACTGACAACTTTGAGATGTGTTTGGATTTGATGGATGTCTTTGGTATAGAGTTTGATAAAAGGTCTAAAGAGCCATGGGGAAGAAAACAAACTTAGATTTTTGTGAACTTCTGAAAAGCAGAATTGGAGTATCCCTTTGGAAGAATAAGGTTAGAAAATTTTCTCAGAAAAATGAGGTTAGAGTGTCCTTTCAAAAAAGAAAGGTTAGAGTATCCCCTGAAAAGAAAAATTTTAAGTGATTTTTGAAAGTCAAAATTTATATATTTTGAGAAAAATGTAGATCTTAGAATTGAAACTTGGCAATTTAAATAGATAAAGGAGATTAATTTTAAAATTGTTTAAAGTCTTAATCCAAGCCTAACAAAACCGATGTCGTGACACAAAACTCTATGGGGAAATAGTTGAATACATTTTGAGCCATTACATGACTCGAAGAGAACGTTCAGGAAGATCCTAGTGAGTTTTATCAAGTTCGACGAAGGTAGGGGATAGCACCGCGCTGTCCACTTTTCTAAACTTATTTCGGTTTGGTCCAAAGGTTTTTAATGGCAATCGAGATGTTGTTGAAAAGGTAACTCGATAAGAATTATTGTAAAAATATTCCAAAAGCCTTAGAAAATCGCTTTGTAGGTGGAATTAATTTTTTCATGCCATGTTTAAGTTAGCATTGATAGCAATACAGAGGAAAAGGAATAGTGAACTTAAAAAATGGACTTACTAAGAATTGTTAAATTGCAAACGATACCTTTTTATAAAACAATTTACAAATTTTTCATAAAAATATTTTAAGAAAATCTAAAAAAAAAATCTGATGGGTTAGAATTACCCAAACAAAATATGAAACACTGATTTTAAGGGATTTAAATACTTAAAGTTTAAAAAATCACAGCTCTCACATTTATAATGATTCAAAGGCAAATAAGATGTTGTAAAGGTCATTTGAAGCCTTTCAAGGAAACATGTCAAAAAATTCCAGAAAATTCATTTATAGTCCTAAATTAATTTTTTTAAAAAGGGACCATAATGTTGTCAATACCGAATTAGGAGTTTCTTTGAGTTCAAGGTTTTTATGGTCATGTGTCAAGGTTTCAAACATATGAATGCCTAATCATTGGGGTCTATGGCAGAAGTATAAAGGACAAATACAACTCCCAGAGAGTAAACCACCGAACAACCCGTTATCTATGCCATTAATCATGACAAAAGGCTTAAAACAAGACTTTAATAGAACACTTAAAAACACTTTTGGTTTTTGTAAGGTTTACAAAAAAGAATTTGTTAGGACTAAAGAGACCATGATTCCAAAATTTGCGCTTATTATATCCCTAGGATTGGAAAACTAATATATTAAAAACATTAAATCCATGTTAATCCCTATTGATTGAAGTTAGCGTGGACTTAACTTGGGGTTTTCTTTGAAAACAAATTTTTGCAAGCATCATAGAGGCTTTTCAACAAACATATGTGAACTAAACTAAATAGAGACATTAAAGATAAGCAAACATTCAAAATAATAAGTTACCATGCATTTCAATAAGGAAATTATTGTGAAAATGTAACCAAAGGCATGTTTAAGATAAAAATATACTAGGATGAGCATTTATACATGAGATGAGCAAGTTGAAATGAAGAAAAACATGGCAAAAATGTATAAGAAGGGTTTATTTTAATGCCTAAATTAGATATGGCATTTTAGTTCATCTAAACAAGATCAAGGTGATAAAAAATCATCAAAAACCTAAGACTACCACAAACAAAGCTAAAATATTGCATGGAAGCCTTAATAGGGTCATGGAAACATAAAGGTTCACTAACATGATGATGATTAAGAAAAATAAAAAATAGAATGGAGGAAAAATGGAAAAAAATACCCTAATAAAGACTTTAACTCCTAGCTTCTTCCTTGAAAAGCAACCAAGTTCCCTTCTTTTGCTATGGATGAGCAAGAAAATAATGAAAAGAAAGAACTTTTGTTTATGGAGTATATGGAGGATGGTTTTAAGGCTAGAGATAAGAAGAATAAGATATTTTAAAAGTATTTTTAGAAAAATGTAAGAGGCGTTATGGGAATAGAATCTTTTAAGAGAGCTTAAAGGTTTTTGATGGCTGATATAAATATGGTATAACCTTCTTAGTCGAGTAAGAAAGTTGGATTAAATAGGGGTTAATTCCAGCTACTAAAATAACCTAGCAAAAAGGGCAATTATGACTTCTAGCATGTACAACATGATGACTCATTATACCAATGTGAAACCTTTCAGCCCTTGACTGGTTAATCTTGATTCTTGAAGGCAAAGAAAACCATGCATTAGCTGATCAAATGAGTAATCTTAACTTTATCCTTTATTAAATCAGATTTTCTCACGAAATACCTTTACACCAGGCTTACTAGGCCTTTCTAAAATGTTTTAATCTAATGTCTAAAGCCCAAAAATGAAATCCACATGATTTGCACGAAGTTACATATGATTTTGGATGATTTTTGAGGCCAATGTCATGATAAATTCATGTTTTGGTGTTACAATAAAGAAAAATATGAATAAGGCACAACATGGGTAAAGTTTTACCTTGTGGTATCTATGTAAGAAACTTTGTATCGATACCAACGGCCTTCGAGTATCAACACAAAGAGCATTGTATCAATACATACTGCATATTTACTCCTACTATCGATACAATAAAACCTATATCAATGCCAAGCATAACATTTTTCTGGTATTGATGCTTATGACCTCTGTATTGATACCATAGCCAATATTTTCCTTGGGATTGATACTCCATGCTCTGTATCTATACATTTTACCTAAAGTTCATGATTTTAGTTATAACTTTGTATTGATACAAACACCTTTGGTATCGATACCACTCCATAAGTATCGATACCACGTTCTTTGGTATTGATATAAATAGTAAGATTTTGGAATTAGAATGATATGGAGTCTTGTATCAATACCTCAAGCTTATGTATCGAGATATACATACAAAACTATGGATTTTCTTACCAATGACTTTCTAAACCCTTTACCTTGGTTGGGAATATTTCTAAAACTAACTTTACTTTTATTGGTGACCTTGATAGTGCCTTGGATAATAACCTTTGATATCTCGAACGTTGCCGAGGACAAAATGGGTGTCTATAACTGCCCTTCTTTGGTTGTTACTAAGCATTAAGAATAAAGCAAAAACAAATAAACACCATTTTGTTGGAGGTGTAATGATGCCATCTGAATACCTATAAAAACAAAGATTCAATCGATACCACACTTAAATAGGTAGGATAAGTTGGCGACAATTTTGACTGGTAAAAAATTTTTTGATAAGCTTTGTAGGGTTTAACATCCCCACTAGGCTTACAGTTTCATAGGGTTTGACCTCTCAAACAAGCACCAACTAATGTGAGCTTTGACTTGATAGGCATTTAACTCCTTATAGACTAAAATAGGTGGTCATCTAGCTCTTTGAAGACTAACTCGATAGACATCTAATTCTTTGTTGACTAAGGAGGTAGGCGTCCAGCTCTTTATGGACTGAGGTAGGTAGGTGTCTAGCTTTTTATGGACTAAAGTAGGTACAGTTTAGGGATCTTACTTAGGGTTCCTAGCGTTTTCAAAAATGAGAGTCTATACCTAGAGTTTTTAGTATATTTAGGACTTTTGGAGGCAAAAGCCCATACTTAGAAGATTATTAGTCATTTCATGTATCATGCATAGGGATGTGAATGCATGCTTGAATGATATGAGTGTGATAATTTAAAATCTAATCCGGTAATCATCTACAATGTTTTGAGTTACCTAGAGTTCTGTTAGTGTCTTTTGTTCTAAAGGCTTACCAATGTTACTTTCACTATCTAGAAAGCTTTTGAACGGTTGAGGTCATTTTTTTAAGATTGGGATGACTCGTGGTGCAAATAAAGGTTTCTGAGTATCTGGTAGTCTAAGCCAATTGATATAAATTTAATTATTGGTGGTAGGTATCAAGAATGATTGATTTAGCTCCACTTTTTGGCTAAGGTTTATTGAAGGACTTCTTTGATCATGTTTTCAATATGGTGGATCTAAAAGGTGGTTTTGGCTATGGTTCTAAAATCCATTCTTAGCCTTTTAGACATGGAAAATCTTCTTATAAAATTCTATATTAGTCGAAATAATACTAAGAAATCCTATTATCAATTTTGTACATTATCGATCATTAATTGAATGACAGTATAAGAAAAAAAATTCAGAGAATGAAATGGTTGTATTTCATTTCAAGGAAAAGAGGAATATAATTAATGGATCATTTTGGGATGTACAAAGAAAGTTAAATATTAACTTTTCTTGGCAATTGGTCTTTTTGATGCTAATGACATGAATCTTTCGTTAAGTGCTTTTAGAGATTTTTTTTCAAATGACTAATTCTTTTGGTGTCGATCACCGTTTGAGGAAACCTCTTAAATTGCCCTATGATATGATGATTGCCTTAAGCCGAGGTAGATACCAATTCCTTTGAGAATGAGTAAAAGCAAGTTTGGTAGGTTAGACTAGTATAGAAAGGTAGGTTGGGCCAAAATTTGGTGTTTCGATTATTACAATGGATCGGTGAGGTAAGTATCAGTTTGGGTGAGGTTCAAACAAGGGTAAGGTTTGGTTGCTTAAGCCACCCTTTTAGGTTTTCAACTTAAGTGAGTTTAGTTCCCCAGATGTAATTTCTAATTTTCATCTAAGATTTTTTTAGAAATGATGATGCCTTTGTAGGTTTCAATCCAAAGGACCTTCCTAGGCATAATATTTTTTGAGAAAATCAGAGTAACAAGGTTGGGCAAGTTGTCATTCATCTCTATTAAAATTAATGCTTAACTGGAGAACGCTCACTTAACTATACAAGGGCCTTCCCAATATAAGGTTAATTTTTCTTAAGAATCTTTATGAATTAAGAGGATCTTTTTAAGCACTAAATCTCCTTTTTGAAACAATAAGGATGGATTTTCTCATTGTAAGCTCTCATCATACATTTTTGGTACATTTATCCATGAAAAATAGCTTTCACCTTTTTCTCCTTGATGAGCTTAAATTGCTCATATTAGTTCTTAACCCATTTAGCTTCCTTAAGTTGTGATTCAATCAAGACCTTAAGCAAAGGGATCTGACTTCGATGGTTAAGATGGCCTCTATCTTATAGACTAAGGAAAACAAAGTAGCTATAGTGCTAGTCCAAACTATTGTGTGATAGGATTGCAGCACAAAGGGTAGTTTCTCGTGCCAATTTTTATAAGTTTTAGCCATTTTCTCAATTGTTTTCTTAATGTTTTTATTGGCTGCTTCAACCATTCTATTCATTTTTTGGATAGTATAGAACTAAATTATGGTGCTTGATCTTGAACTGGGAGTAAATTACTTCCATCATTTTATTGTTTAAGTTGCGAGCATTATCCATAATGATATGTTCAAGAAGCCTATATTGGTAGATAATGTCCTATTTCATAAACTTGCATACAATAGACCTAGTGACATTAACATATCAAGTTACTTTTAGCCATTAGGTAAAATAATCAATGGTAACCAAGATGAAACGATACCCGTTTGAAGCTTTAGGAGTGATGGGTCCAATCATATCCATGCCCCATATATAAAAAGGCCATAGGGCCATCATGATATGCAAGGGTGAATGTGGGAAGTGGTTTTTGTCTTGAAAGATTTAGCATTTATGCTATTTTCGAGCATAATCAATGCAGCCTTTTTTGAATGTCAACCAGTAATAGCTAGATCTCATGCTTGCTTTACCATTTTGTGTCTATTAGCATGCATACCACAGATTCCTTCATGGACCTCTTCCAGAATTCTTTTAGCTTCAGGAGCATCCATGCACCAGAGTAAAGTTTGATGCTAGCTTTTCTTATATAAAACCTCACCACCTAAATGAAACTTGTAGATAGTCTTCGGATAGTTCATTTTTCAATTTTAGTAGCATGCTCTTGGTATTATTGATCTTGAATATATCAAAGAATGTCATAGTACCAGGGTAGAGCATCATTTTCTTCTTCTATGCTATGGCAATAGGTAGGACCTCTAACTCTCAAGTTATTTTGAACATAGAGGCCAAGGTTGCTAAAGCATCTGCCACTTAGTTGTTCTTCTAATGTAGATGCTAGAAGTTAATTTTATCGAATTTTTTAGGTCATTGATTAGCCCCCATATTGGATTAGCTTAGCATCCCCGATTTTGTCATTCTTTTCAAAGCTAATAGATTACTAAGACGAAGTCCTTATATATGTGTAAAATTTTGATGCCCGTCTTAATGGCCGCTTGGAGCCCTAATACATATGCTTCATATTCAGCTATGTTGTTAATACAGTCAAAGTTTAGTCTAGTGGTAAAGGGATAATAATCTCCATTAGTTGTGATCAAAGTAGCCTCTATTTCATGCCTTAACACGTTTAATGCTCCATTAAAGTACATTTGGTAAGTTTAGCTACAATCAATTCCATCCTTTACTTAGATATGCATATTAGGTCCTTATTTGGGAATTCAAAATCTAATGTTTCATAGTCCTCTTCGGCTCAACCTATGAAGACTTAGGTGTCATGTTACCTTTAATGGCTTTCTAGCTCACAAAAATAGTTATACGTGAAGAGCAAAACTTACCACCATGATAACTTGCCTAACAAAGCAGGAGCCTCACATAGGTATTTGATAAGGTTAAGTTTGACGCTTAGACGTGTAATGTGTATTGCTTTAACCTCTAAGCCAGAGTACAACATAACTTCTTGATCGCGAAATAGTTGTTTTCATAGTCTGTGAATTTCTTGGTTAGGTAGTAGGTAGCTCATTTTTTCTTTCTCGACTTATCATGCTGACCCAATACATAGCCTATAGACTTATTGAAGACTGACTGGAATATGATTAGTGGTCAACAGAGCACCGATGGTATAAGTACTGGTGAGCTTTATAAGTAACAGTTAACCTTGTCAAAAGCTTGTGGGCACTTATCATTCCATTTGCCAGGGTTACTTTTCTCGAGTAGACAAAAAATTAGATCACCTTTATTGGTTGGCTGGGATATAAACCTAGCTATGTAGTTTAATCTCCTGAGGAAACTTCTTACTTCTTTTTGGGTTCGAGGTGGTGGAAGGTTTTGGATAGCCTTTACTTTGTTAAGGTCAACTTCAATCCCTTGTTCACTCCTAAAAAGGCTTAATATCTTGCCAAAGGTAATGTCAAAGGTGCAATTAGCTGGATTTATTTTAAGCTAAGATTTACACAGCTGTTCGAAGAATTTCTAGAGATTGGTGACACATTCACTGTTTTACGGATTTGGCAATCATATCATCCGCATAGAGCTCAATCTCTTTGTGCATGAGGTTATGGAATAATGTCACTAGTGCTTTTTGTTAAGTTGCCTAGTGTATTGAAGTCTGAATGGCATAAGCTTGTAGCAGAAGATAGCCTACACTATCATGAAAGTAGTTTTCTCCATGTCCTCAAGTGCCATTTTAATCTAATTGTAGCCTGAAAATTCATCCATGAAGGAAAATAGGGAATTGTTGGCACTATTGTCTACTAAGGTGTCAATGTGAGGCAAAAGAAGTTACCTTTAAGGCTAGCTCAGTTTAGGTCTCAAAGTTTACACACATTCTCACCTTACCATCCTTTCTAGAGACTGAGCCAATGTTAGCTACCCATTCAGAATACTCAGCTACTTTAAAAAATCCTATATCAAACTATCTCTTTACTTCCTTTTTAATCTTTAAAAACATCTCTGGTTTCATTCTCCTAAGCTTTTATTACATGGGTTTGCCTTCAGGTTTTAAAGGAAGTCAATGAACCACTATGTTAATATTTAGCTTGTCTTGGCAAGATTAGGCGAATACATCCAGGTATTCTTGAAAAAGGTTAATTAATTTGGTTTAGGTTGATGGATGTATAGAAGTTTCTATCCTAACTTTTTTTTGATCTTCTTTTATCCATAAGTTCATGATTTTAGTAGGCATTTTGTAGGGCACATTTTATTTCTCTTCTTGGTCAATTAGTCTTAATAAATTAAGTGACACCGTGTTTTCCTCAAAATCCCTTTCATATTCAACCTTACTGATGCAAATTGGTTACTAGAAATTGATTTCTAAAATTTCAAATTGAACATTCATGTCATTTTCATTGGCTTACCTAAAAATATAAAGAAAATAATATAAATGGAAAAATATGCAAAGACAAAAAAAGTATAAGGATTTGCCTGAAAGATAAAGATGGACACAAAAGATGGAATGTAAAATTCTTAGTCATTTTTATTAAAATTGCTTAATAAAAGTAAGTCCATATAAAAACACCTATGATACTCTTAGGTAGAAACATGTAAGTTTACTGCATAGCATTACTTCAAATTAGATCCAAATGGTACAAGAATCTACATTTTAGTCTAAATGCTTGGAACGAATTTGGAGTGTATAGACAGTTTCATGGTTCATTGCTGAAGTTTCCTGCTCTTCAATTATGTTAACAAAGAAGTTCCTGAATACTTTATTCAAAACAACCATTACATTACTGGAGCCAATAGTTTCTCCCTAATTTGGATTAATATGTCCTCCTAGATGAAAGCTATCTTGTAGCGATAGAAGCACTATTAGTTCGTATTCCAGATTTTAACTTTTTAAATAGACTATTCTTCTTTCCTGTACTTTCTGAGCTCATTTCTTCTGTCGGTGGGCATTAAGCTTAAATCTCAAACCTTTATTGTCAATTTGATTAATGACTTTTGAAGCTTTGAAGATCTTTTGTAGATGCTTTCCTAGTCCTTTTCTAGCTCTGGCATTCTCATCGACGATCAATTGAAAACCCATGTTAGTGCTTTTTGACAAATAAAGTTCAAACACTAGCAATGCTTTTTTAACATAAGCGACGTTAACAAACTTGAATGACTGAAATGAGGATTTCGGTATACTTATATCAAGTTTAGTATAAAGGGCATCTATGGAAGTAGTAGTAATAATATTTTCCTCACCCCTAATGTTGACAAATTTGCTCTCTATGATGACTTTTAGCTTTTAGTACAATAAAGACTGTATTGCTCTTGTGGAGTGGATCCAAGGTCTCCTCAACAAGCAATTGTATGATAGAGCAATGTCCATCACATGAAAGTCTATTTCATAGGTACGTGGCTTTATCTAGAAAAGGATAGTGATATTCCTAACAACCTATCCACATGTTCCATTGAATGCTTACACCACTGTGCTTGATAAATTTAAGAAATTTCGTAGCCCATTTCTCATTTTTTTAATTTTTTAACCACTTTCGAGTCTGCTTATTTCAACACTACCTCTAGTGTTTGAGTTGCTGAAGGAATTTTTTTTTTTGCTAACTTTGACTTCAAGTGTAACTAAGGCATAGCATCTACCATTGAGGGCTAAATGGCTTACACTTGTAAGGTCAATGGTAGTTATTTGTTGACTAGATTCCCCAGTCATCACTACTTTGCTTTCATATTTCCACGGCATTGCTTATCCTCTTTATAATGGAAAGGAGATAGGAACTAAAAATCATTCTCAGTATGGGTTGTATAGGCATGATTTTGGTATTTGCTGGATTGGCAAAGAGGATCAATGGTCTTCTAACTCTGTAAAAGAGGTTCTTCTTATTTTTTTGTGTGGCATTAATGAAAACATCAGTGTCTTCATCCAGTTCCTCATAACACTTAATTTTTAAGCGATCCATCATCTTTTGGACTAATTTTAAGATTTTGAATAGTGTTGCAAGGTATGTCTTTTTTTCGTAGTGCCAATAATGGGATCTGGTGAACTTTCCTTTTGGCCTCAGCTTCTTGACACTAACCCAACCTTTATGGGGGTTTTTTATACTTTTTTCATTAGGGTTTCAACCTTTTTGACATTTTTCTTATCCCAACTGTGTTTTTATCAATCACAAAATTTGCTCTCAGTTCTGCATGGTTTAGGAGCAAGTTAACCCCAACATTAGGCCCAGCCCCTTACTTAATTTTGGTCACATATTTTTGAGTAAGCCTTGAACTTTTTTCTTGAAGAAAGTGCAATTTTTGATATTGTGACCTTGTACTCCAGCATGGTATTCATTATAGGCATTCTTGTCATACCATTTAGGATAAGAAAGTGACCGTGGAGTTGTGAACATTGGAACTACCGATTGACCTACTAGTAAGCAAGCATAGATCTTTTTATATGAATAAGGGACCAGATCAAAATGCTCTCTTTCCCAAGGTGTCCATTGATTGTTAGGCACTTTAACATTACTTTGGTTGTGAGGCAGAGTGTTCTGAGTAGAATTATGGTTAAGATTTGATGGAAAATTCATGGTGGGGTTAAATCCAGTAGAGTACACAAGGTATGATACTGGCATATACAGGATGAACCTTGCATAAGCTATGCCAGGGAAGTACATGCTTAGGATCAGATAGGAATTTTGGGTGAGCTTGGTAGAGCTCTCATTAATGGCATTCATTTTTTTCTCCTTGCCTTTGGAGGTAGCCTTCCTAGTAAATCTAAATGGTTTGACTTTTGACATCTTGTCGGTCTTTATGGCGCTGTCAATCATTTCTTCAGATATCATTATATCAATAAAATTCTTTGTGGTTTTCCCCACTAACTTCTTATAGCAAAAAGGTCACAAGATGCTGATAAATAAGACTGTCATTTCTTTTTTAGTTAGTGGAAGGTGAACTTAGGTGGCATCTATAATCCTAAACTTATCGCTTCCTTCTATAACCCTGAGGCACTTTTCCAATAGCTTATACTTGTTTTCATTTTCAATAGCCTTGGCAAATTTTAAATCGATTGGTTTTTCTTGGTTTACTTGTTCGTTGAGGTTTGGGACCATAGGATTTTTCAATGATGATCACATACTCACGCCACGATATCCCTAAGCCAGATATGGTGCTATTATAAGGTTTATTAAATGAACGATTGAGTAGGTGGGATCAATATTATTAGGGTGGTTGTTCTTGGGATACCCTTTTAGGAGTATTAATGACTTCAGTACCCCTATTTGAATTAGCTTTAGGATTGGCTGGTTCTTTGGCCTCATTAATGGTACTTGCTTGCCCTTTATCCTTCATGGCTATAGCCAATAGTTTTGTCAATTCAACAACTTGATTTTTGTAGTTCATCAGTATTGCAAAGCATTTGCTCCTAAGCCTTTAGATGCACAACTTCAAGCCTTTAGATATAGGTCTTGTGATTGTTTTCCATTATCTTTTGATACGGATGGGTATTGTATTAGTGTTGGATGTTTGATTCTATATTTTTAAGACCTTCGCACTTTAGACTAGTGCCAAATCAAATTTATTATGATATGATGAGTATGATGCATGCGTGAATGAAGATGTAATCATACACAAGCAAGAATGTTATATGAATGGGAACAACATGATGAAACAAATTGAATTATTATGCAAATGCAAGAGACATTGGATTTTGGCAATAGGTCCAAAATAAATATCTTCCATTTGAACAAAGCATTAATTAGAGCCCATCAAGTTTGAAAATAATCAAATCTAAAAATATCACACAAAATCACATTGTTTGATTACAAGTTTTAGAAGGTTCAACAACTATTCTCCACTGTCCCCTATGGGGACAAAATCTTGCCTCATAGATCTAGCTAATTTAATCATGTCATCTGTGCTAATTTGACCACATGAATCTGCCCAATGAGGCTTTGAAAATACTACCTATTCTCCAATCGAACTTGGTCGATTAAGATACAATTCTAGCGTAGTTCTTTAAAAGACGTCGATAACCTCTCAACCTAGTTTTACTAGGGCTAAATGGCATGCTCTATTTCCTAAACCCTTGTGATCAAAGCTTCATTCTCAGCCCTTATCTTTTGAAGAATTTATACTTGAGCTATTTTTTATAAACCAATACGATAGCCAAGTCCTAGTGAGTTCTTCTATAATGGTCTTTGTCTAAGCTTTCCAATTTCTTAGGTTATTAGTGAGAGAAATAAGTTTAACTTTCCATTTGATTAGGGATTTATTAGCTCTTTAGTACTTCTTAGCCTTTTGAAGTGCCATATAGTCTTTTTTTCAGGTTTTAAAGGTCGTCATTGATGGCATTCTTTATCTTGACGAGGTTAGGTATCCTTCCCTCTCAAACTTGAAAGTTATTCTCTTATTAGCTCTTTTCTTCTTGCAATTGATGAGTTTTTATAGCAAAAATAGCTCTTTCTTACATAAACTCATGCTTTAAGATCTCGATCTCAGATGGAAGGTTAATGATCAAGATGCAACGAGTTCCTTTAGGAAGCAATAACATGGTGTCATCAACTCGCCTAGCTGTCTAATTCTCATAGGCCAAAGTCACTATTTTTTCTCTTTTCAACATGTATGGCAGGTTTTTTACCATGCGTTTAAAATCTTTCATACCTGGATTGTGTAACCATCCCTTCTATACACAAAATCTAGCATACCAAGCTCATAAGTGATAGGGACAAATTGCCGACAATCAAATTGCCATAAAGCCATGAGCAAGGCATAGCTAATGCTTCCCTATAATCAATTAAGAGATATCTAATGAAATAGCTTGCATTTGTACACAATTAGGCCTAGAATATTCCATGGAACCATCCAAATCACTTTATCGACATTCAAATCTCAAAACTTTGCAATCTACTGATCCTTAGTGGTATCTTGCCGGCACTCCTTTCCTAAGAACTTGGTGAGGGGACTAAAAGCTGGCATGTATGACTGTAATGATTTTTACCCTAAAAATGACTAAGGAGACACACATAAAATAGTGATGAACATCCAATGAAACCTGTCTTGCCTTTTTCCTCCCAAATTTAATGATAGGACAGTCTCTACTAAGATGGTAGGAGCAAAACAGATGACACAACTTAACTTCTACCAAATATCCACTAGATAGCCTCTATGCTTCCTAAAGCCTTCAGAAAAATAATCAAACCATATATTACTAATGTGAAAGCATCCTAAATCTTCTTCTTATCTAACTGAGTGTCCATGATAGATTTTAGACTATCCTATGTGATATATACACCATTCCCCAATTTGACTGGATACGCGTTTGCCTAGTCCTCTCTAACTCATAGCATACTGGCCAACTTCTTCTTAAGGGGCACAGAGGTTTTATTGACTTGGAGTAAATCTTGCCGAATTAGGTCCTTCTGATATTAACCATGGCTGTGTACTCTTCTATAGTAAGGACTAGATCTTGCCCATTGAAAATGAAACACCTATATGTAGGATTCCAAAACTGCATTGTAGTGCATAGTAATTTGAAGTCGACTTTGATATGGATTGATAGAGCAATATCACGTTAAACTTCTATGAGGAGTGCCTCATTAGTCTTATCCTAAATATTCCATACATCTCTCAATTCTTAAAGATTGATTCGCTTAAAAACCATTTTAGCCCATTCTAGGATCTTTGAGGTGTATCTAAGTCAAAAATTATCCACATTCTGTCGCTTTTCCCTTTCTGACTTAACCTTGATTGTCTCAAAATCCTCAAAATTTTTGACTAGTGCTTGTGCCTTAGTGAGATACTTCTCTATGAACACTGCTAGAGTTAACTGTCCTAAGATCATATGAATTGACAGGATGCATGTAGCAAAGGCAACAACAAAGAAACATTAAGTAACATACTAAGGACAAGAAATAAGTCGTAAAATAAAAATGCCTAATGGCATGATGATGCCTTAGGGTAAGCATAAAAAGAACCGTAGGTATTGTCATTTTGCTGATTAACCTTTGCTTCTGTAGACAATAAAACAATGTGTTCAAGCTAGAGGCATCTTAGTTGGATTAAAGATTAGTGCTTAAGATAATGACAATTTGCTCATCATGTATGGCTACAAGTCAGTGTCAAGCCATCCATCAAATAGCACGATACCTTGTTCAGGTTTTTGCCTATAGTGAGATATCATGGTGCTTTCAAGGAATTATGAAGGAAATAGGTATTTGCTCATCATTGTCTACTAATTGACAAGCCTCAAGCCATCAGTTGGATTTATCCAGATGGGTTTCATTCTTTGGGAGGCAATATCAACCTAGAACAGTATATCCATTGAAAACATGTGAGAAAAAAGGTGTTAGCCATTGGTCGAACATCAGAATGGCATGCCTCGATGCATTACAATGGATGACATGAACAAAGAAAGGGAAAGAAGGCATTGATGACAGTGTTCATTCATCATCACCTACACAACTAAAAAATGATAAAGAAGAGTAAAAGGTAAGAAATGTTACACTGAGTGTCTTATTCTTCAAGTCAATCTAGCAACACGGTCATGTGGCTTGCCATTGTTTAGCTTTTATGCCTAATTGTATGAGGTTAAGTTAACTCTAACAGGTTCCTAAGTCACTCCTCTATCCAATAAGGACAGTCGAGGCACCTCAATCTTAGGTCCATAACAGGTTTCACAGAACAAGTTTGATTTAGGTGGATGTATTTTTCCATGCCCACATGGATAAAAAGAATACCATGGGAGCATAGGTTCTTTACACCCCAAAAGATATTGCTAGCCTAAGAATAAAAAATAAATACTACAGAGGATGATTAGTTCACTTCTACCTAATAAAGTTATTACTCTCTAAGAAAAGTAGGTTGAGAGTCAAATATGAGTGTGAGTGCACATGTTGTCGAGGAAACAATCAAGCCTTTTATTTTACTAATTATTACCATTATATTAGAACTGTCATATTCATTTTTTTTAGGAAGACAGAAACCTAGCAACCACGAGAAACACAAAAACATAAAGAGTAATTGCAACTAAATGTTATGTATAAAGAAGATAAAGAAAGGGGATTACAAATAAATAATAACTAAAATTAAGGGAAATCAAGAATTTGATAAAATTTAGCTAGTTACAGGCCTAACTCTTTAAAAAAATCCCTAATAGAGATGCTAAGCTATTGTAGCCCTCCTACGCGGTACACTTGACTTAAAAGACATAAGGAAGGAAAAAAAAGAGCTATGCCTTTAGCTTATCCCTTAGTATTATGCGTCAATAAAGGTTAAAGGGAGGACCGTTGGATGAATTGCTCATCCAATTGGTCTTGGATGGCCACTATGAATTGGCCAAAACTTAGAGTCGCCACTAATAATTTTGGGCTAGGTATGACTAGATACCCATCCAAAACAATGAAACTTAAAACACTAATTTTACAAACTTCATATACTAGAGTTTATTTTTTAGAAATGGTTCAGGACTCGATTATCCATGAGGAAGGATTAGCACCTCCATGATGCCCAAAATTTATACCATCTACATATAAGTTATCCAGGTCTTAGTTTTCCTTAGTTTTATATCTGATCATTATCTATATGTAATCCCCTTTTTATAAATGTGAATTTTTAAATATTAAATTTGGGTTTTCATGGAAAAATTTTAATTAATATGTCTCTATGCAACCTAAGAGGGAGGAGAAACATAGAGTGTTAAGTAAAATGATCTCCAAATTGATTTGGAAAATAATACTCTATGTCAAGCACTAAAAGGATATTGACGTGGAATGTTTTTTTGGATTTTATGAAATTCAAGTTTAAAATCATGAATGCAAAATCATCACAGAAAAAGGAAATGTGTTAGTAAAGCATAAAAGAACATAATAAATGTTGCATTTAGAATGAATACACAAAGACATAGAAAAGGAGCGATGGTCAAGATATATCTTGTAATTAACCTCAATTATCGAAGAATAATCAGGCTAGCAACTTTAAGACTTGTTTGGATTTGATAGTCATCTTAGGCATAAAACGTTTGATAAAAGGGCCAAAGGTTGGGGGAAGAAAAAACTAAGATTTTGATGAAGTTTTAAAAAATGGGGTTGGAGTATCTGCTCAGAAGAACAGGGTTGGAAAATTCCCTTAGAAAGCAGGGTTAGAGTAATCCCTCAAAAAAACAGGGTTGGAGTATCCCTTGAAAAGAACTATTTTGAGTGATTTTTGAAAGTCAAAATTCTTGATATATTTTGGGGAAAATATAGATTTTAGAATTAAAACTCGACAATTTACATAGGAAATGGAAATTAAATTTGAAAAGTGTTTAGAGTTTTGATCTGAGCCTAATGGGACCCATCTTGAAACTTTATAGGGAAATCCATTAAATACATTAGAGAAGGTTTGGGAAAACCCTAGTGACTTTTATCAAGTTTGACGAAAAGCAGGGGATAGCATCATGCTATCCACCTTCTCAAACTTATTCTGGCTTGGTCCAAAGGTTTTTAATGGCAATATAGATACTGTTAGAAAGGTAACTAGATAAAGATTTAGATTCCAAAAACCCTAGAAAATCGCTTTTTAGGTGGAATTAATTTTTTAAAGCTAGTTTTGAGTTAGCATTGACAACATATGTAAGAGAAAAGGAGTAGTGAATTTCAAAAAATCACTGTGGACTTATTATAAATTGTTAAATTGCAATCAATACCTTTTAGAAAAGGAATTTTATGAACTTTTTAGAAAAAAATTTAAAAAGTCAAAAATTGTCTGATGGGTCAAAATTGCCTAAACAGAATATGAATTACTAATTTTAGGGGTTCCAAATAGTGAAGGTTTAAATAAATCATAACTGCAACATCTAGAATGATCTAAGGGCAACTAAGGTGTCGCTGTAAAGATAATTCAAGGCCCTTTCAAGGAAAAATGTCAAAAAATTCTTGAAAAATCATTTAGAGTTTGAAAATAATTTTTCAAAACTAGGACCAATTGTCAATACCAAAATAGGGGTTTCTTTGAGTTTAAGGCTTTTAGGGTCATGTGCAAAGGTGTCAGACATATGAATGCCTAATGACCAGGGTCTATGGTAGTGGTGTAAAGACCAATCCAACTCCTAAAGAATAGGCCATAGAACCCCATTTCTTTAGGATGTGGAATTTTATTTCCTGAGGATCATTTTCATAAACCTTTTATGAATTTGAAAGTCAGTTTCAATTTTCTCTTTTCTTATGCAAGATATCCTTCTCAATTAATTTTGATTATATCTTTTTAGAATTCAACACTGGGGTTTTTTGTTTTCATTTTAAATTGATGCATAAATATCTTACTTGGGATACAAATGTATGGAATTTTCCACTAACACTTTTGTAGCATGGAAATTAAATCTTTTTTATATATGGAACTTAGGGAAAATTCTCATGATATTTCTTAATTTTAATTCTTTTGAGATTTTGCTAGATTTCTCCCAAAAAATTTTTCTAATTGGGTTTTACATATTAATTTCATAAACTAAATTTTTCTTTATAACCTTTTATTGAAACTCCTATGTGATTAAATTCACAGTTGGATTTGTCTTATGTAGGATTTTTATTCATCTTTTCAACACATGGATTTTAATTTAATTTTTATTTTTTATTTATTCTTTCATATTTAATTTCTTTCATTTGATTTTAATTAGAGCTTGTTACATATTAATTTCCTCAATCAAATTTTTCTTATCGTTCATAAATTAAAATTACATGATTTAATTCTCAGTGTAATTTTGTCAATGCAAAATTTTAATTGAACCTTTGTACACATGAATTTTAACTTAATTTTCATTTTGTGCAATTTGGTCCCCTTCATATAAATTCCTTCATTTAATTTTCAATTAAAGACTTTTTGCACATAAATTCATTAATTATTTTTCATTTACATATACATAGGTTCTTAATTAAATATTTTTATGCATGGAAATTTTAGTTAGGATTTTTATACATGAGCATTTCCAATTTTCAACATTACTTACTAATTTGATTAGCTTGGAATCAATCCAAAGCTTAATAAATCAAGTTCATTTGATTAATTTGACATGTGAACTCTACATTTTACATTAGATATTATTTTTCCTAATTTATATTTATTTTATATTTAATTATAAATATTATTACTTTTTTATTTTATTCCTATTTTTCCAATTTAGAACTATATTTTATTAATTTGATCACATAAGCTTAGGAAATTAATCCAAAGCTTATAGAATTGAATTAAGTAGATTAATCTCTCACATGATTTACACTTTACATAATATACTAACATATATTTTATTTCATTTAATTTTATTTGTTGACGAAATTAATTTTCAGTTAATTTAATTCTTTTTAAGTTTAATATCCACAAGTCAAGCATGCATAATGGGACAAGTCGCATCCTAAGCCATCATCAAACCACCTTCCACCATGGCCTATCAACCTCCATGCATGTAATAGTAGTGACAGTGCAACTAGGCTATTTGCTGTGAAATTTTTAAAAAAAAAAGAAAACTTATTATTTTTTAATATGAATTCAGTTAAGGGATGGATTTTTCCCACCCATGGTCAAATCTTCCCTTTATAGATGGGGGGAGGTTCCTTAGTATTTGGTTTCTTGGAATTTTATAAAAAAAAGGTTTTTTACTTGATTTTCAAAAGAAAAAATTAATTTTAAAGCTTGAAAGTTTTTTAGTTTTTCTATTCTACAAAGGTATATTTCTTTTGGCTTTTACTCTTAATTTTCATTCATTTTCTCATGTCATTCTACGTCACCATCCATCTTTGATTTCTAAAAGTTTAATCTTTTTTGGAATCTTAAGGAACCTAATCATGTTAGGTGAAAGCTATGACCAATTTGGTAGTTTTTACATCATCATTCTTGTTTGACTTTCATGGAAATGTGTTTCTAAAGCTTTAAATTTTTAATTCATTTTCATTCAAGATGGTGATAAATTTTAACTATTGGAGTTCTTGTGATATGTTTTATTTGCTTGTTGTTTTCATCTTTGCATGATATCATGACACTCAAGCTTACATGTTCAATTGGTATTAACATTTCATGCACGTTATTTGCAAATTGAGCTTCGTAATATCTTGGAATGATTTTTCCGCACCATGCATGCTTGGATTAGTAGAAGAAAAAATTTTAGGAGCATTTTTTCAAATGACAGAATGTTAGGAGGTTTAAGCATTTTTTATTTTGATTTCAAGGTCATTGAAGGGTATTTTGTAATATTCAAAAGTCTAAAAGCCTAAACATTATTTTTTCCATAATTAAGAAAGTCCATTTAAGGTAACATTTGGACTTAGCTAAATGATGTAGGGGATATTATGCAAAATTTTAATTTTTTAAGCCATTTATTAATTTTATAAAGTCTAGAAACTAAATGCAAATTTTTTAAAAAATTTTTTAGACCATGGGGACTTGGCTGAATGCTCTTAGGCCAATTTCATATGTTTTTGTCTGTTTTCGATGTATTCAGGCATTTACTTTCATTTTTATCCTATTAGGGATCTTTTTGCAATTTCAAAAACTTTAGGGACTAAATTGTAAAATTTTAAAAAAAATGCAAGGCCATGGATGCTCGATTGAATGGTCCTAGAGTCGTCTAAGGAATTCTCCATGTGTCGTTGACATGTTTTAGTATTTGTTATGCATATTTAGCCATTTAAGGACTAAATTGCAAACTTGGAAAGTTTAAGGTCATTTAGCGACACCCTTGCATTTTAGGTTTATTTAGGTAATTTCTCAAGTAAATTACCCACTTAAGGTATTTTGAATATTTTAGAAGCCTTTTTAGCATTTTAGGATATTTAGGACTAAATTACAAATTTACGATTTAAGGATCCATTAGCAATTTTTGTTATTTAAGTCATATCACCTTATAACTTGTCCACCTAGGGCCCGATTGTCATTTCATATCATTACCAAGTCCTTTAGGTCTACCAAGTTACTTTCATGTCAAAGGTGCATGTCGTAATATATCAAGATATGAACCTTAACATATTAGAGTAGACAATCATTCAAATCATTGCAAGGCCTCAGTTAGTTAGAACAAATCACTTGTTTGAATCTTCCACACCAAAACATGAGAGTGATTGGGTTAACAAATTGCTACCTATTTTTTTAGCTAGGTGTGATCAGTCACGTATTAAAATCATTCACTAAAGAGTTAAAAATTTCTAAAGGCATGATTTTATGATCTATGTATACCAGGGATTAATAAAGTTAGGCTTGAGAGTCAGTTACACCACAAATGAGGACTGAACCCCTTTTATGATACCTAATACTTGGTACCAACTAATCACACGTATCCGAATTTGTTTTTCTTGGTTTCAATCATATGTATTCAATCATAATCCCCTTTCTATTTATTCTAAATCAGACAAATATTGCTAAAAAATTATCTCCAATCTCTTACTAAGACTAGCTCAGATTTACAATTGAATTCGGAGTGAAAATCATTTATAAAAAAAAATTCTACAAAAGCACTTAACTCGAAGAATATTCACTAATTGATTCCATTTTCAATATTATTTATCCAATTTGACTTCGTTAAAAAGAAATCACAAAATAGTACAATTAGACTAAATTGAAGAAAATACAACTTTAACAAGATTAAAACCCAACTTTATTTAATTCAACTTAAAGGCTTTAATATGAGCCACTAAGGACTAGGGGTACAAATGAGACACCTGTGGTTGCAAGCTACTAAAGTTTGATTTGAAAAAAAATTAGATTTGATTCGATTATTGCTGTCTTAAGCTCAAGCTCGAGCAAATTGAGTTATTAAGAGAGCCGAGTTCGAGCATCATAATACCTGTTTGAGTAGCTCATGAGTCTAATCAAGCTTTTCTATTTACAATATATATTTATATTAATTTACTATTTCACTCTTAATATATATTACTTAAAAACCCTAAAATTTTTTTTCTTTCTTTATCACTCAGTCATTCTCCTATTCCCTCTCTCAAAGCTTTTTTCTTTTTTCTTCTTTCTTTCTTGTGTTCTCAAATCTAAAATATTTTATTCAATAAATGCTACCCGTATTAGAAGTTCATTCTTTTGTTTTCACTGGGAGCAAAAGTTTTTTTCATTTCTCATTGGTTTTTTTCATTTTTTTTGGGTTAAAATATTTGAAGTTCTTTTAAATTTTTATTTTTGATCTAAATCTAACAATTTGGTTTCCATCTTTTAGCTTTTATTATGGGTTCAAGTTGTTTTTATTCCTAATTTTCTTTTTGAACTTTTAATAATGCTATTTTTCATTTTTGCTCTAGATCCAGTTTCTAGGTTGTTTAATGTCATGTTTTTCCCAAATATTTTTGCGTTGTTTTTGTAAGGATTTTTTATTTTTATCATCATGTTATCTTGAGAAATTTTTAGTTTTTGTTTTGTTTAGCCAAATGAGAAATTTTCTGTATTAAATACAAATAGTTTGTATATGAAACAAGCTTGAATTCGAGCTTGAATATGTAGACCGAGTTATCAAACTTAATCGTGTTAAGCTTGAATAGTTCGATTTTAATTTCATCTAAGCTTGAGCTTAAAAATAATATTTGATCGAGATCGAGCCGAGCTTCGAGCCCCAACTTTTGAGTCAAGCTCGAGCTCAAGCTTTTCATTATTCGCTCTTGGCTCGGCTTGATTACAAGCTTACTAGGGACCTTTTGTAGGACACTCCTAAACCTGTTGGCACCGTAACATGACCTTTAGAATCAATTTCTAGGCATCCAAATCCTTAGAATAGTGAACAAAAACCCTGGAGAGACTTGAAACAAGGGAAAATTTTGACTTTTCAAGTTCCATGAATTTATTCTGGATTATTCATATCATTTAAAATCACCAAGTTAAATTTTATGAATTCTAGCTCAATATTATTCAACCTAAAAATATTCAAAAAATGCTAGAAAATCATTTTGGTAGTCACATAAATTTTTTTAATTGGATAGTACTACATAGCATAGCATGTCTTGATAACATGCCTTTTGGATTTTCCTCCAGATTCTTCTAGAATACCTGCTGAATGAGCCATACAATCTAAGAAATCTTATTCACTATAATTTTATCTAAAAATGTGAGAAAAATACAAAAAAAATGATTATCCTCATCAAAAACAGTTCATATTACTGATTAGGTGCAGAAACTGAACTACGCGAATAGCTCATGTTATGGGATTTTTTGTATTCGTCTAATCATGAAATCAAATGTTTAAAAGGCCTATTACATAGCCTAATCAATGAAGATTAAAAAAATACAAATAAAAACTCCTAAGGTCTATAACCTATTCATAATATATCTTTTTTTATGAGACTACCATGCTAGACTACAATGGTAACTCTGACACAACTTGTAATCATGAAGCCTTTTTTCAAATTCTTATAATAGGTTTCCAAATGTTTGAACATCTAGCAAGACTCTATGAATGTCCTGTATGAGGAAATAGTAAAGACCTTTAAGTGCTAAGACCTAGAACTATGTTTTCCAACCTTGGTAATATGGTTCAAAGTAATACGAATGTCTCCGTTTTTATTGCTTTTATTCATCATCATTTATTCTAACCTCACAATTTGACTCACCTAAACCTCACCTAATGACTAACATTAAGGCTCACCAAATTTAGAATCAAGAAAACATGATTTTACACTTACAAAACATTTTTATCTACCCCTAATCAGCTCTAAATCAAGCTATTTTATTTAATATCCCCAAGTTGATCATTAAAGAGCTTATTAAACAAAACCAAACCTTAATTCACCTATTAATTAAGTGAACCAAAGCTTGCCATTGGGGGATCTTTTGAGAAGATAAGGTTTTTACACATCCAAATACACTAACACACATTTTATCAAACATATAGAATACTAATCTATAGTTCTAGCAACTAATCATCCACAAACCTATTGTAAACACAAAATTCATCATGGCCGAATCATTCTAAGCTAATTATACTCATCTAAACATTATTTTATTATGAAATTTTCATCAATTAAACAATCAAACATAAGAAAACAAGCTTGGATTCAATTCAATCAACATGATTAATAATCAAAACATGCTTTTAGCAATTTAAGCTCAACAATTAAACAAGTAAGCTTCTAATTTCATCAAATTAAGCATCAATTTTAGCTTACTCAAGTTCAATTCAGCTTAATTCATCATGTTTCACCAATTATGCATTAATTATACAAAGCACACTCAAGCACACTAAAGCTCTAAAGTGGCTAAACCTAGGTTTGTTCAAATGTTTTATCAAGTTTAAGAGCCTACGATTTCATCATTTAGCACAAAATTCAAACTGTATCTAGTTAGAATTTAGCTAACACTAGCTTAAATTAACAAGATTATGTAAAATTACATCAATTAAGTTCAAGATCCTTATAACTTAAGCTAGCAGAACTAAGGAATAAGCTTCTAAGCATGTTCGAACAACTTGATTAGATAGAGTATCATGATTTTATCATCTAAACTTTCTAATTTTAGCTTAACATCATTAGATTCTAGCTCAAATCATCAAAATCTCAAGAAACTATATTGATCGAACCCTAGATCTAGTGAGAGCTCATGTTTGAACACTATATCTTGCTTCTTAATCATGATTCAAGCTAGATTTCATCAATTAATCATATAATCATGCTTCAAAAAATAAGAAATCAAGTAAATCATGGTTCAAAATAAATCAAACACAAGATAATCATGAATCAAGTTGGTCATACATTAGAGAACATAAAAGCATTTTGGTCGAACATGATATAGGCAAGGATACTCAGGAATCAATCATCAAAATCCTGAAATTGAATTAAAATTAATAAGAAAAAGTACAAAATTATACCTACTCCAAGTTTAATTTTCTCTTAAAAATGATGAGAGCTTGATAGAAAATTGAATATTCTAGAATTTCTAAAATTTTATAAGTGCTAAAAAGATTATGAAAATGTGAATATTTACCCCTATTTATAGGCCTCAAAGTTGGTGATTTAAGTTTAATTCACCCTATAGTAATGTTAGGTTAATCACTAACCTCCTAACAAAATTAAAAGAAATGACATCAATGCCTTTAATGAATGGATTAGCAAATTTTGCATGTTTTGCACATGTTGAATTCGACTAAGGCATGGTTCTTACACTAATCTTGTACAAATTTTTATGTTATTCAATTGATCATGATATACCTATGCCAAAATGCAATTGAATGTTCCATCTTATAGTAAAAATATGTCTTAATGACTTTCTCCGAAAAAATCTAAAATTTTCTATCTCAAAACTCTCAGATTAAGCCTTTTAGAACTCCCAACATTTTAAATTCCTAAGGTCCTTTCATGACCCAATCCTAATTAAACTCTCTTAACAAGAGGTGGCAAAATGAACCCGAACCCGAAAACCCGCCCGAAAAAAATCGAGCTCGAACCCGAACTGAACCCGATTTGACCAAAAAGTCAACAGCCCGAACCCGAAAAAATCCAAACCCGAATGGCCTGAACCTGAAATAGCCCGAACCCGAAATGACCCGAGCCCGAAAGAACCTGAACCCGAAACGACCCGAACCCGAAATGACCCGAACCCGAAAAAACCCGAACTCGAGCCCGACCTGAACCCGAACCCGAATTTAATACTAAAAATAAAATATGAAGAAATTATAATTAAATAATTTTTTATAAATCAAAAACTTTAATAATGAATTTTATTTTAATATTCTTT
>JBBYHL010059991.1:0-38825 GCA_038381835.1 Adansonia madagascariensis | reverse complement strand
ATTAGTTTTCGACACTTACCTCGAGAAGAGAACCAAATAGCTGATGCTTTGGCTACCTTGTCATCCATGTTTAAAGTTAACCAAGAGTTGGACGTTGCTCCCATCTAGATAAGGATCTATACAACTCTGGTTCATTATCATAGTGTCAAAAAAGAAAAGGATGGCCTACCATAGTACTATGACATCCTTTGTTACATCAAGGATCAACAATATCCTAAACATACAATTGAGACTAATAAAAGGACTATCAGAAGGTTGGCTATGGGATTTGTTCTTGATGGAAAAATCTTATACAAAAAGAGTTATGATCAAGTATTGCCTAAATACACTAACACTTCTGAAGCCAAAAAGATCCTAGAAGAAGTTCATGAAAGGATTTATGGCACACATGCTAATGGACATCGGATGGCTAAGCAAATCAATAGAGCGGGTTATTACTGGTTGACCCTTGAGAGAGACTGCATCAATTAGGCCTAAAAATGCCATAAGTGTCAAATTTATGAAGACAAGATCAATGTCCCTCTAGCGCCACTTCATGTCATGATGGCCTCAAGGCCCTTCTCCACGTGAGGCATGGATGTGATCAGGCTAATCACCCCAAAAGCTTATAATGGCCATCGTTTTAACTTAGTAGCGATCAACTATTTCACTATATGGATGGAGGCTACCTTGTATGCTAATGTCACTGATCGACTATTTGTAAGTTTGTCAAGAGGGACATCATCTGCAGATATGGCCTCCTAAACCAAGTCATCATAGATAATGCAAGCAACTTAAACAATAAAATGATGTAAGCTGTCTACTCACAGTTCAAGATCCAGCATCATAATTCTATCCTTTATCGCCCAAAGATGAATAAGGCAGTCAAGGTAGCCAACAAAAACATTAAAAGAATAGTTAAAAAAATGGTCGAGACTTATAAAGACTGGCATAAGAAGCTATTCTTTGCACTTATGCCTATTAGACCTCAATTTGCACTTCCACAGGTGCTACCCTATTTTCTCTTGTCTATGGGATGGAAGCTGTATTGCCTATCGAAGTTGAGATCCCTTCTCTCAGAGTCTTGATGGAAACCAAATTTAAAGAAGCTAAATGGGTCAAGAGCAGATATGACCAGCTTAACCTCATCGAGGAAAAATTCATGAAAGCCATTTGCCATGGTCAAATGTATCAAAGACGCATGATCCAATCCCATAACAAAAAGATGCACCTAGGCAAATTGGTATTGAAAAAGATCCTCCCAATCCATTAAGATGCACGGGGCAAGTGGACCCCTCATTGGGAAGGACCGTATGCCGTTAAGCATACCTTCTCCGGAAGGGCCCTAATCTTGGTAGAAATGGATGACAATGTCTTGCCTAACCCAGTAAACTTAAATTCTTCCAAGAAATATTACACGTAGAGGGCAAAAACCTGAAAAGGCATCGTTCAAAAAAAAGATAGAAAACAAAAAAAAATAAAAACAAAAAAACAAACAACAAAACAAGAGAGCAAACAAAAAAAATAAAAATAAAAACAAAAACAAAAAAAAAATAAAAAAGGGTTCAGATAAAAATCTGAAAAGGGCATCTGAGCAGCCAACCTAACTACAGTTGAAAACCTGTAAGGACAACTTGAAAAGATCAATTTTGATAAGGCATAAACTAAGAGTACCTATAGGACAATGCAAAGGAATCCTAGAGATCTTTCGAAGATCAGCTCATACTAGTCACATTTATTGTTTGAGAAAGATCTTGAAAAGCACCTAAGGAACATCCATGTCATGATTGTTAGAGGCATCTTTTGCCCAAAGGATCATACTTATTGCCACCGAATCACTTGTTTGTCAAATAGTATACACTTTGTTGTCATGAATAAATATTGCCTTGTTTCTTTTAACCCCTATACAATTCACATTGCACTTGTCATTTAGTTGATAATATTTGACAATCAACTAAAATATGCATCAGGATATCTCGACATTACATCGAAAAGAAAAGAAAAGCACATGAAACTCCACTCACACCCTAATCATCAAAATCATGGACTTTTTACATCCAAACACCTGCTCGGCATGACCATACACCAAACCATTTCTTGCTTTCACAAGCTACATCTCAAAAAGAAAAACCATTTTAAGCTAACCAAAAATCGACCCATGCATTCTATCTAAATCTTATCAAAACCAGAGACATCAACCTAATCAGACAAACAGTCTCTAAATTATTGACAATGCCTTCTAATTGTCAGAAAAATGATTGAACCTCTCGAATTGAGAAATGCAATAATCTAAATTCTTAAAAATAGTTTTTTTATCGTATCCCTAATGGAGCTGGGGCAACCTACAATCCCTAATGGGATTAAGAAAATTCTCGTCCATAGTTGCAACAAAGATGAAATGACATACAAAAATAACTACAGCTATCTCCCGTATTAGACTTCACATCATGCAATCATGATAGCATTCCACTTTATGCATTCATATTACCATCACACAACATGATTTTTGCAATGTTACTTTAAGCTCAGTTCACCGAACCTCTAAAGAGTCCCTGATAAGAACTCTGAGCTTCGTAAACCAAGCATTATTTAGGAGGCACTTATCAAGAAACCTTCTTAAGCCCATACAAGCTAGTGGCAACAAACTTGTCTGCAAACAACCTGATGCCAATCATACCCACATCAAGCCCATAAGTCAGTGGCACCTTTTCAAAGCCTATAAGTGAGTGGCACCCTTTTCAAAGCCCGAAAGTCAGTGGCACCCATTTTAAAGTCCACAAGTTAGTGGCCCCTTTTTCAAAGCCTATAAGTCAGTAGCACTTCTTCAAAGCCCACAAGTTAATGGCATCTTTTTAAAGCCCATAAGTCAGTGGCACCTTTTTAAAACCCACAAGTCAGTAGCACCTTTTTAAAGCCCATAAGTCAGTGGCACCTCTTCAAAGCCCATAAATCAGTGGCACATTTTCAATGCTCACAAGTTAGTGGCATCTTTTCGAAGCCCATAAGTCAGTGGCACATTTTTAAAGCCCATAAGTTAGTGGCACCCTTTTCAAAGCCTACAAGTCAGTGGCACCTTTTTAAAGCTCACAAGTCAGTGGAACCCTTTCCAAAAGCCCATAAGTCAGTGGTACTTTTCCAAAGCCCACACAAGCTGGTGGCACCTAAGTTTGGGTTAAAGTCTACACAAGTTGGTGGCACCCAAGTCTAAGTCAAAGCTCGTACAAGCTGGCGGCACTCGAATCAAAGCCCATACGAGCTAGTGGCACCAAGTTTAAGTCAAAGCCTGCACAAGCTAGCGGCACCCATATAAAAAATCCACATTACTCTATACCTGCCTAAGAAGGTTAAACCATAAAACACTTAACACCCTAGTAGGGAGGCAAACCCTACAAAATTCACTTAAACCTCTATCAGGATCGCTGCTAATGCACTGCACTTATACAGCGAAGTTAATTACAATTTATTTCTTTGCAGGTGTTCTGGGGAGCATCGTTTCACCCCAGATAAAATAGTATTATTTGTTTTTGCCCTATTTTTGATTCCTAGCAACGGTTAAAGAGGGGCAACTGTAGACACCTTACTTTGTTCGAGTTAATTTTGTTAGCAACCGAGCTAATTTTCCATAATTTAGGCATTTTTGACTCATCCACCATTGATCAAAAGCTCGATTTTAACTCGTTTCCTTGCATAAAAAAAGATTAAAACCCATATCAAATTACAAATTTGGACTGTTGAATTAATCAAAACATTTTTTTAAAGTCTAAATTAGCTTAAAAAGGTCAATGTCACATGATCACCCTACTCTTCCCTAGTTTGTTGACTAAAATCACCATTAACCACCCTATTTGCTGGAAAATCATTTCAACATTTAAACCAGCCACTATATATCCATCACATTGGCAGCAGGTTGCTCCCTACAGCTACTCTATGGCCACCAAGCTGACATCACTTTGTCCCTATTAAGAAATAAACAAAAACACTTATAAATTGGCTCCAAAATGCTGGTATAAATAAACCACTTATATTTCAGCTAAGAGGGGTTAGATTTCAACTCATTTTTAGCTTCCAAAACATATTCCTACACCAAGGAAACCAAAATCTCGTAGCTCTTCACTCACCACCCAAAAATAGCCCTAAAACATTAATTTCCAACCATTACACATTCTAAAAATCACCCTCATCCATGCTAGAACCAAAACCTCATTGTTTCTCTCTTTTTCTTGCTTATTAACAACAATGAAAAGAGGAAAATTTGAGCCATCTCTGTTGCTCCAACTATTTGGACAAAATTAAAGTTTTGTTGGTAAAATTTCAGACTTTATAACTTTTATTTTTTGTTTTCAAGCACCTCTATCATTTTAGCGACCTTTTTATCTTTCCATCACCCTTTTAGGATTCCCATGCATTATTGTGGCCTTTGGTTGTGGTAGTTTAGGATTTCGATGCCTAATGCCCCTTTGATGTGCAAAATGCCTTATTTTATCCTCATTATTTTGATAGCTCTTGCTCATACATTTTATGCCATATCCATGCATCTTGTTATGATTAATCCATGTATGAATCATTATCCTAACATATTCAAGCATATTTATACATTTGCTTGCATCTTGTCATGAATCATTGTCATTTTCAACTTTCATAACATTTTTTTGTCAAAGTGCAAACACTTTCGTTGTCTAGGCCATTGGTAAAGTTAGCATCCCCATTCATGTTTTGTGTCATCCCCTTGTATGTTTATTGTCTTCTCCTTGTCTAAATGCATGTTTAATGGCTATCAAAAATTGATTTTCAAAACCTCCCCAAGCCAAGCATATTAACCTCAACTAATGAAGATTAGCATGAACTTAGCATTTTTCTTAAAATTAGCAAAATATCTTGGGGAAAATTAAGTTTTCTAGATCTGAAATCCTGGTTAAACAAACTCAAATCTTCTGATTTTGCAACAAAAATGGCCTTACACTTTTTTCCCAAAATGTTCGTGCCTTGTTTTTGAGTCAAAACCTTAAGTGGTATGATCAACGGGCTCTTTCATCATCCCAAAATACTTCGGGGCTATGCAAATGAGTTCGTGATGCTCATGCCACTCTTTCCCTCAGTCATGGATGTTCGAATGTCGATGACTTGAGTTTGGACCCGTAAACATAAAGAAATAATAAATATCCTTTTCTTTACTGGTAGTAGGACTATTGGAAATTGAAAATCACTTTAAAATCCCAAATAATTTTTCATGAATTTTATAATATTTTTCTCTAAAAATGCATCAAATACCTTTAAAATGAGGTCTTGCTCATCCTCGAATCAGTCTGGATGAAAACGTTATGATTTTTCAAACCTAGACTGTCTAGAATCCTTGGAGTAAACAAAGTGCATTCTGGTTGGGCCCTTTAAGCCCACCAAATGATTTTTCCAAATCCATCCAGCATTTTTCCTAAAACGTTGATGAAATTCCCTTTTTGGAAAGGTATTATTTGCACTTTTTTATACCAAATGAGTGTGGAATGATTTTTTTCAAATTTTGACACACCTTGTCCCTTTTATGCTCTGCCAATAGCAAAATTAATCCAAACTTGAAAATTTTTCCCCCCAGAAAATGACTTTTTAGGATATTAGGAATATTTTTAGGTTGACCATCATCGAGTTACCATTCTAACAGTATCTTATCCACCCTCTAGAGCCTTTAAACCAATTTAGAATAAATTCGGGAAGTAAGATAGCGCGATACTGTCCCTTATTTTTGGTTATGGTCAAAATTAAGTTATTTTCTTGAATTTCATCTGGAGACATTCGAATGCCTCTGCATCACCCCGATCAGACTTGAGAACATACTTTAACCTCTCATAGGCTAGCATCAAGGCACAAACATATTTGACGTCTTTGCCATCCTCATTCATAATAATTTATTTCGCCAAAAGTTGTTGAAACGCTCACATATTTCCTAAATCACAATGTTTTGTCAACTTAAGTTTTCTAACTCGACTTCATTAAAGAGTGTCAAATGTGTCACTTTTGGGGATACTCTAACCTCACTTTTTAAAATTGTCGGGATTGAAAAATCTTCCTTTATCAAAATGATTTGTCATCTACGGGGATACTCCAACCCCAACCTTCTGAGGGGATACTCTAACCCCGCTTTTCAAAATTGTCAAGATTTAAAAATCCTCTTTTATCAAAATTATTTGTAATCCATGGGGATACTCTAAACGTATCTTTTCAAGGGGATACTCTAAACTTGTCTTTCAACTATAATTAAATTTTCTCCTTCATGGACTTTCATGAATAGTTAAACAGACCTCGTTTAATTAAGAAACCTAGACACATCTAAAAAATTATCGATTCGGTTATTCCTAGATAATCGATGCCAATTGCGAGATAAATTCCAATAGTCCATCCTTTTCTTTATCATTGCATGATCTATGTTATGTTACTTCATTTATTGCCTTACTAACATGATTTCTTTGTGATGATTATTTTCATGCATGTTTTCCAATTATTTCAAGTAAAACTAAGGGTAATATCCCATGTGGGTATCTCTCCAGTGCCTAAAGTGAAATATTTCATTTTTTAAAGTAAAATTTAGAGGTCATTTTTATTGAAAATCTCTATATTCCCCATCTCTCTCAGGCGTAAATGAGATTAAATCTTTTTCATCAAAACTTGGATTTGTATTTCTACAAGATTCATGCATTAAAAGGGGTTATATTGAAATAATTGATGAGTTATGATCGAAAGAATCAAAATCAAGATAAGACATAGCTTGTAAGGTACCGATTGCGAGCATCGCAAAAAGGTTCGTACCTCATCGTGCATAACCAACTCTCGAACCTAAATGATGAATCTTTGCATTACGTAAACCACATGATCGATGTTTTGAGTTTCATAACTCAACATATAGGTTTCAATAGGCATCTGATCATGCCTCACTAGAAATGATTGGTGGTGACTCCAAGCGTTGGCCATTTTATGATGGTTATCCGAGACCAATAAGATGAGTGATTCATCTTGTGGTCCCCTTCACTGTATCACAAGCCAAGAATTAGTACTTTCTTATTCTCATCACATCACGAAGGAAAAGTCTCGGTCAAGAAGACATTTTTAAGTCAGAAAAATATTTTAAGCAATATGCACCTGTAGATCCACGAGGATTCACCTCATGGGCATGTTGCGATAGTATGTCAATGAGGAGAGTACGTTTCTATAGCCCAATGATAGAAACAATTGAGATTATTATAAGAATCCATGTCATCTCATTTGAAAGACAAACTTTCATTTTGAAGAAATGATGTAGAGAAAGGCTTTTCTTACAAAAGCAAAAGATCAATATCATGTATCTCAATGAAGATAATAAGTTTCTATAGCCCAATGATTAAAATAATGAAGACTATTGTGAGAAGCCATGTTTATTTTATTTGAGCGATGACCTTTGCTTCTAAGGAAATTGATGGAGAGAAAAGCTTTTCTTGCAAAACCAAAGCATCAATATCATGTACCCCAATAAGAAGAACGTGTTTCTATAGCCCAATAATGTAAACAATAAAGATTATTTCAAGAATCCATCTTTATCTTATTTGAGGGATAAACTTTTAGTCTATGGAAAATGATGGAGAGAAAAGCTTTCTTTGCAAAACCAAAGCATCAATATCATGCATGTCAATGAGGACAATGTTTTTCTATAGCCTAATGATGAAAACAATAGAGATTTTTATTAGAATCCACATTCATCCTATTTATGGGATAAACTTTTATTCAGGAGGAAATGATGGAGAGAAAAGCTTTCCTTGCAAAGCCAAAGCATTAATATCATGTTTCCTAACAAGGACAATGTGTTTCTTTAGCCCAATGATGAAAATAATGGAAATTATTGCGAGAATCCATCTTCATCCCATTTAAGGGATGAACTTTACTTCTAAAGAAAATAATGGAAAGAAAGCTTTTCTTGCAAAACCAAAATGTTAGTGTCATGTATGTCAATAAGGAGAATGCATTTCTATAGTCTAATGAAAAAAGTAGTGGAGATTATTATGAGAATCTATGTTCATCTTATTGGAGGAACAAACTTGCTTCTAAGGAAAATGATGGAGAGAAAATCTTTTCTTGCAAAACTAAAGCATCATTATCGTATATCCCAAGGAGGACAACGTGTTTCTATAGCCTAATAATGGAAACAGTGGAAATTATTGCGAGAATCCATCTTTGTCTTATTTAAGGGATGAACATTATTTCTAAGGAAAATAATGGAGAGAAAAACTTATGAAACAAAAGTATCAATATCATGCATTCAATTAGGAGAATATGTTTCCACAGCCGAATGAAAAAAATAATGGAGATTATTTTAAGAATCCATGTTCATCTCATTTAAAGGATGAACTTTGCTTCTAAGGAAAATGGTGGAGATAAAATATTTTCTTGCAAAAACAAAGCATCAATATCACATATGTCAATGAGGAGAATTCATGTCTGTAGCCCAATGATGAAAATAATAGAGATTATTTTGAGAATCCATGTTTATCTTACTTGAGGGATAAACCTAGATTTTAAAGAAAATGACAGAGAAAAAAGCTTTTCTTGCAAAACTAAAGCATCAATATTAGATATGTTAATGAGGATAATGTGTTTTTATAGCCCAATGAAAAAAATAATGGAGATTATAGTGAGAATTGATGTTTGTCTCATTTGAGGGATGAACTTTGCTTATAAGGAAAATGTTGGCAACAAAAGTTTTTCTTACGAAGCCAAAGCATCAATACCATTTATGTCAATAAAGAGAATGTGTTTCTATAGCCCAACGATCAAAATTATGGTGATTATTGTGAGAATCCATCTTCAACTTGTTTGTCGAATGAACTTTTATTGAAAGGAAAATAATGGAGAGAAAAGCTTTTCATGCGAAAACAAAGCATCAATATCATGCATCTCAATAAAGAGGATGTGTTTTTACAGCCCAATGATTAATTAGTGGAAATTATTATGAGAATCTATGTTCACCTCTTTTGACGGATGAACTTTGATTCTAAGGAAAATGACAGAGGAAAAAGTTTTCTTGTAAAACCAAGATATCAATATCATGTATGTTAATGAGGAGAATGTGTTTCCATAACCTAATGATGAAAACAATTGAGGTTATTATGAGAATCCATGTTCATCTCATTTGAGTGAGCAACTTTGCTTCTAAAGAAAATAATGGAAGGAAAAGCTTTTCTTGCAAAACCAAAGCATCAGTATCATGCATGTTAATGAAGAGAATGTGTTTCTATAGCTGAGTGAAAAAAACGATGGAGATTATTATGAGAATCCATATTTATCTTATTTGAGGGATGAACTTTGCTTCTAAGGAAAATGATGAAGAGAAAGGCTTCTTTTGTGAAACTAAAGCATTGATAAGATGTATGTAAATAAGGATAATGTATTTATCCAGACCAACGATGGAGATTATTACGAAAATCCATGTTCGAACCATTTGTGGGATGATCTTTTACTTAAGGAAAATAATGGAGAGAAAACATTTTCTTGCAAAAACAAAGCATCAATATCATGTATCCAAATTTAGAGAATGTGTTTCTATAGCCCAATGATGAAAACAATAGAAATGATTACAACAATCCATGTTCATATCATTTGAGGGACAAGCTTTGATTATATGGAAAATGATGGAAGGAAAACATTTTCCTATGAAATTAAAGCAATAATATTATGTATCCCAAAGAGAAGAACGTGTTTTTATAGCCCACTAATGGAAATAATGGAGATTATTGTGAGAATCCACGTTGATCTTATTTGAGGGATGAACTCTGATTCTAAGGAAAATGATATATAGAAAAACTTTTATTTCAAAAGTAAAGCATTAATATCATTTATGTCAATGAGGAGAATGTGTTTCCATAATCCAATGATAAAAACAAGAGAGATTATTACGAGAATCCATGTTCATCTTATTTGAGGAATAAACTTTGCTTCTAAAAGAAATGATGGAGAGAAAAGATTTTCTTGTGAAACCAAAGCACCAATAATATGTATCCTAATGAAGAAAACATGTTTCTATAGCCCAATGATGGAAACAATGAAGGTTATTTTGAGACTCCATGTTCATCTCATTTGAGAGACAAACTTTGATTCTATGGAAAATGGTAGGGGGAAAAGTTTTTCTTGCAAAACCAAAGCATCAATATCATGTATCGAATAAGGAGAATGCATTTATATAGCCAAATGATAGAAACAATGGAGATTACTGTGAGAATCAATGTTTATCTCATGTGAGGGAAGAACTTTGACTATAAGGAAAATGATGGAGAGAAAAGTGTTTCTTGCGAAACCAAAGCATGAATATCATGTACGTCAATGAGCATAATGTGTTTCTATAGCCTAATGATGAAAACAATAGAGATTATTACGAAAATCCATGTTCATCCTATTTGTGGGATAAACTTTTATTTCAAGGGAAAATGATGGATATAAAAGCTTTTGTTGCAAAACCAGAGCTTCAATATTAGGTATCCAAATGAGGAAATCATGTTTCTATAGCCAATGATGAAAATAATGGAAATTATTGCAAATCCATGTTCATCTCATTTGAGGAATGAACTTTGCTTTAAAGGACAATGATAGGCAAAAAAGCTTGTCTTGCAAAACCAAACCATTAATACCATGTATGTCAATAAGAAGAATGTGTTTCTACAGCACAATGATGAAAATAACTGAGATTATTACAAGAATCCATGCTCATCTCGTTTGTAGGATGAACTTTTACTTAAGGGAAAATGATAGAGAGAAAAACTTTTCTTGCAAAATGTAAGCTTCAATATCATGTATATCAATAAGAAAAA
This sequence comes from Adansonia madagascariensis, assembly GCA_038381835.1. Lineage (NCBI taxonomy): Eukaryota > Viridiplantae > Streptophyta > Magnoliopsida > Malvales > Malvaceae > Adansonia > Adansonia madagascariensis. The sequence goes on along the minus strand of JBBYHL010059991.1, from coordinate 28,029 downwards.
TGTGTTTCTACAACCTAATGATGGAAACATTAGAGATTATTAGAGAATCCATGTTCATCTCTTTTAAGGGATGAGCATTACTTCTAAGGAAAATGATCGAGAGAAAAGCTTTTCTTGCAAACCAAAGCATCAATATCATGCTTCTCAATGAAGAAAATGTGTTTCTATAGCCAAGTGAAAAAAAACAATGAAGATTATTGCAAGAATCCATGGTTATCTCATTTGAGGGATAAGCTTGGCTTCTAAGGAAAATGATGGAGAGAAAAGCTTTTGTTGGGAAACCAAAGCATTAATATGATGTATGTTAGTAAGGAAAGTGTGTTTATGTAGCCCAACAATGAAAATGATTGAGATTGTTATAAGAATCCATGTTTGAACCCTATGCAATGATCTTTTATTCATGAAAAATGGTGGGGAGAAAACCATTTCTTACAAAAAAAAAGCATTAATATCATGTATCCTAATTTGGGGAACATTTTGTATAGCCCAATGATGAAAACAATAGAAATTATGGCAAGAATCCATGTTCATCTCATTTAAGGGCTAGACTTTGATTTTATGGAAAAAAATTGGGGAAAAAGTTTTTCTTGCAAAATTGAAGCATCAATATCATGTATCTCAAAGAGGAGAATGTGTTTTTATAGCCCAATGATGGAATCAATGGAGATTATTACAAGAATCCATGTTTATCTCATTTAAGGGATGAACTTTGATTCTAAGGAAAATAATGGAGAGAAAAGCTTTTCTTGCAAAACCAAAGCATTAATATCATGTATGTCAATGAGGAGAATGTGTTTCCATAATCCAATGATGAAAACAATGTAGATTATTATGAGAATCCATGTTCCTTCCATTTGAGGGATGAAATTTACTTTTGAGAAAAATGATGAAGAGAAAAATTTTTCTTGTGAAACCAAGGCATCAATATTATGTATCCTAATTAGGGAAACATGTTTCTATAGCCAAATGATGGAAAGAAAGAAGATTGTTGCAAAAATCTACGTTCATATCATTTAAGGGACAATATTTGATTCTAAGGAAAATGATGAGGGAAAAGCTTTTCTTGCGAAACCAAAGCATCAATATCATATAGCCTAATGATGGAAACAATGGAGATTATTGTGAGAATCGATGTTTATCTTATTAGAGGGATAAACTTTGACTCTAAGGAAAATGATGGAGAGAAAAGCTTTTCTTGCAATGCCAAAGCATCAACATCATATGTGTCAATGAGAAGAATGTGTTTCTGTAGCCCAATGACGAAAACAATGGAGATTATTATGAGAATCTATGCTCATCCCATTTGTGGGGTAAACTTTTATGCAAGGGAAAAGCTTTCCTTGCATAGCTAAAGTATCAATATCAAGTATCCCAATGAGGAGATCATGTTTCTATAGCCAATGATGAAAATAATGAAAATTATTGCGAGAATCCATGTTCATCTCGTTTGAGGGATAAACTTTACATCAAAGGAAAATAATAGGGAGAAAAGCTTTTCTTGCAAATCTAAAGCATCATGTCATATATGTCAATGAGGAAAATGTGTTTCTACACCATAATGATGAAAACAATAGAGATTATTATGAGAATCCATGCCCATCCCATTTGTAGGATAAACTTTTAATCAAGGGAAAATAATAGGGAGAAAACTTTTCTTGCAAAACCAAATCATTAGTATCATGAATGTCAATGAGAAAAATATGTTTCTAAAACCTAATGATGGAAACAATACAGAATATTGCAAGAATCCATGTTTGCCTTATTTAAGGGATGAACATTTCTTCTAAGGAAAATGATGGAGAGAAAAGCTTTTCTTGTGAAACCAAAGTGTCAATATCATGCATCCCAATGGGAGAACGTGTTTCTATAGCCCAATGATGGAAACAATGGAGATTATTATGAGAATCCATGTTCATCTCATTTACGGGACAAACTTTGATTCTAAGGAAAATGATGGAGGAAAAGTTTTTCTTGCGAAACCAAAGCATCAATATCATGCATCCCAATAAGGGGAACGTATTTCTATAGCCCAATGATGGAAACAATGGAGATTATTGTGAGAATTCATGTTCATCTCATTTAAGGGACAAACTTTGGTTCTAAAGAAAATGATGGAGGGAAAAGCTTTTCTTGCAAAACTAAAGTATCAGTATCATGTATCCCAATAAAGAGAGTGTATTTCTATAGCCCAACGATAGAAATAAGGGAGATTATTGTAAGAATCCATGTTCATCTTATTTGAAGGATGAACTATGATTCTAAGGAAAATAATGGAGAGAAAAGCTTTTCTTGCAAAATAAAAGCATCTATATGATGTATCCTAACAAGAAAAACATGTTTCTATAGCCTAATGATGAAAACAATGGAGATTATTATGGGAATCTATGTTCATCCCATTTATGGGATGAACTTTTATTTAAGGGAAAATAATGGAGAGAAAAGCTTCTCTTACAAAACCAAAATATTAGTATCATGTATGTTAATAAAGAGAATATGTTTATATAACAGAATGATGAAAGCAATGGACATTATTGTGAGAATCCATGTTCATGTCATTTGAGGAATGAACTTTGCTTTTAAAAAAAATGATGGTGAGAAAAGCTTTTCTTGTGAAAACAAAGCATCAGTATCATGTATGTCAGTGAGAAGAATGTGTTTCTACAACACAATGATAAAAACAATGGAGATTATTACAAGAATCCATGGTCATCCCATTTGTAGGACAAACTTTTATTCAAGGGAGAATGTTGCAGAGAAAAGCTTTTCTTGTGAAACCAAAAAATCATGTATGTCAATATGAAGAATGTGTTTCTATAACCCAATGATGGAAACAATGGAGATTATTGCATGAATCCATGTTCCTCTCATTTGAAGGATGAACATTGCTTCCAAGGAAAAATGATGGAGAGAAAAGTTTTTCTTGTTAAACTAAAGTGTGAATATCGTGTATCCCAATGGGAGAACATGTTTTTATAGCCCAATGATGGAAATAATGGAGGTAATTGTAAGAATCCATGTTCATCTCATTTGAGGGATGAACTTTGATTTTAAGGAAAATAATGGAGGGAAAACCTTTTCTTGTGAAACCAAAGAATCAATATCATATATCTCAATGTGAAGAACATTTTTCTATAGCCTAAGGATGAAAACAATGGAGATTATTGTGAGAATCCATGTTCATCTCATTTATGAGACGATCTTTGCCTCTAAAGGAAATGAAGGAGAAAAATGCTTTTCCTATGAAACCAAAGCACCAACATCGTATAGTTAATGGCGGGATTATTTTTCTATATCCCAATGATGAAAACAATGGAGACTATTATGAGAACCCATGTTTATCCTATTTATGGTTTGAATTTTTATTCAAAGGAAAATTCTAGAGAGAAAGGCTTTTCTAGTGAAACCAAATTATCAATATCATGTATCCCAATGAGAAGAACGTTCAAAGCATCAATATCATGTATCCCAATAAGGAGAATGTGTTTCTATAGCCAAATGATGGTGATAACGGAGATTATTATGAGAATCCTTGTTTGTCTTATTTAAGGGATAGACTTTGCCTCTAAGGAAAATGATGGAGAGAAAAGCTTTTCCTATGAAACCAAAGCATCAATATCGTGTATGTCAATGAGTAGAATATGTTTCTATAGGCTAATGATGAAAACAATAGAGATTATTGCAAGAAGCCATGTTCTTCTTATTTGAGGGATAAACTTTGCGTCTAAGGAAAAAGGCGAAGAGAAAAGCTTTTCCTATGAAACCAAAGCATCAATATCATGTATATCAATAAGGAGAATGTGTTTCTATAGCCCGACGATGAGAACAATGGAGCTTATTATGAGAATCCATGATTGTCTCACTTGAGGGATAGGCTTTGATTCTAAGAAAAATGATGGAAGTAAAGCTTTTCTTATGAAACCAAAGCATCAATATCATGTATCCTAATAAGAAAAAAGTGTTTCTATAGCTTAATGATGAAAACAATGGAGATTATTGCGAGAACCCATGTTCATTTCTTTTGAGGGATGATCTTTGCTTCTAAGGAAAATGATGGAGTGAAATGTTATTCTTGCAAAACAAAGGCATCAATATCTTGAATCCCAATAAAGAGAATGTGTTTCTATGGCTTAATGGTGAAAGCTATAGAGATTATTATGAGAATCCATGTTTATCTCATTTGAGGCATGAACTTTGCTTCTAAGAAAAGTGATGAAGAGAAAAGCTTTTCTTGATAAAGCAAGGCATCAATATCAAGTATCCCAATAAAGAGAACGTGTTTCTTAGCCCAATGATCAAAACAATGAAAATTACTATGAGAATCTATATTTGTCTCATTTGAGGGACAAATTTTGATTCTAGGGAAATTAATGGAGGGAAAAGCTTTTCTTATGAATCCAAAGCATTAATATCATGTATCCTAATGTGGAGAATGTGTTTTGATCGGCTAACAATACGAATAATGGAGATTATTGTGAGAATCCTTACTTATCCCGTTTGTGAGAGGAACTCTTATTCAAGGGAAAATGATGGATAGAAAAACGTTTCTTGTGAAATCAAAGCATCAATATCATGCATGTTAATGAGCAAAATGTGTACCTATAGCCCCATTAAAAATAATGAAGATTATTGCAATAATCCATGTTTGTCTCATTCAGGGGATGAACTTTGATTTGAAGGAAAATAATAGAGAGAAAAGCTTTTCTTGCAAAACTAGAGCATCAATATCATGTATCCCAATGAAAAAAATGTCTTTCTATAGCCCAATGATGAAAATAATAGAGATTATTATAAGAATCCATGTTCATCTCATTTGAGAGATGAACCTTGATTCTAAGAAAAATGATGGAGAGAAAAGCTTCTCTTACGAATTCAAACCATCAATATCATGTATCCTAGTGAGGAGAACATGTTTTGATAGCCTAATAATGACAACAATGGAGATTATTGTGAGAATCCTTACTCATCCTGTTTATGAGAGGAACTTTTTATTCATGGGAAAATAATGGATAGAAAAACTTTTCTTATGAAACCAAAGCATCAATATCATTAATGTCAATGAGAGGAACGTGTTTCTATAGCCCAATGATGAAAATAATGGAAATTATTATGAGAATCCATATTCATCTCATTCGAGGGATAAACTTTAATTTTGAAGGAAAATGATGGAAAGAAAAGCTTTTCTTTCGAAACCATAGCATTAATATCATGTATCCTAATGGGAAAAAAGTGTTTCTATAGCCCAATGATGAAAACAATAGAGATCATTGCAAGAATCCATGTTGATCTCATTTGAGGGATGAACCTTGATTCAAAGGCAAATGACGGAGAGAAAAGCTTTTCTTGCAAAACCAAAGCATCAATATCATGTATCATAATGAGGAGAACATGTTTCTATAGCCTAATAATGAAAACAATCGAGATTATTGCGAGAATCCATGTTCATCTCATTTAAAGGATAAACTTTGACTGTAATGAAAATTTTGAATAAAAAAGCTTTTCTTACAAAACCAAAGCATCAATATCAAGTATCCCAACGAGGAGAACGTGTTTCTATAGCCTAAAGATGAAAACAACAGAGATTATTGTGACAATCCATGTTCGTCCTGTTTAAGGGATGAATTTTGATTCTAAGGAAAATGATGGAGAGAAAGGCTTTTCTTGCAATGTATGTCAAGAAGAAGAATGTGTTTCTACAACCCAAGGATGAAAGTAATGGAGATTATTACGAGAATCCACATTGTCTCATTTATGGGGCAATCTTTGTTTCTAAGGAAAATGATGAAGAGAAAATCTTTTGTTGTGAGTCCAAAGTATCAATATCATGTATCGCAATAAGAAAAAAGTGTTTCTATAGCCTAATGATAAAAACAATGGAGATTATTGTGGGAATCTACGTTCGTCTCATTTGACAGACTATCTTTACTCCTAAGGAAAAGAATGGAGTGAAAAGCTTTTCTTGCGAAACCAAAGCATCAATATCATGTATCCCAAAAAGGATAACATGTTTCTATAGCCCAATGATGAATATAATGGAGATTATTGTGAGAATCCATGTTTGTCTCATTTGAGTATGAACTTTGATTATGAGAAAAATGATAAACGGAAAAGCTTTTCTTGTGAAACCAAACCATTAATATCATGTACCCCAATGAGAAAAATGTGTTTCTATAGCCCGATGATGAAAACATTGGAGATTATTGCAAGAATCCATGTTCGTCTCATTTGAGGGATGAACTTTGCTTCTTAGGAATGTGATGGAGAGAAAAGTTTTTCTTGCAAAAACAAAGCATCAATATCATTTATCCCAATAAGGAGAACATGTTTCTAGATAATTACGAGAATCCATGTTCATCTCATTCGAGGGATTATCTCTAATTCTATGGAAAATGATGGAAGGAAAAGCTTTTCTAGCAAAACCAAAGCATCATATCTTGTATCCCAATATAGAGAATGTGTTTCTATTGCCCAATGATGAAAACAATGGAGATTATTGTGAGAATCCATATTCGTCTCATTTAAGGGATGAACTTTGATTCTAAAGAAAATGATGGAGAAAAAAGCTTTTCTTGTGAAACCAAAGCATCAATATCATGTATCCCCATAAGGAGCATGTGTTTATACAACCTAATGATGAAAAAATGGAGATTATTGCAAGAACCCATGTTCGTCTCATTTAAGGGATGGACTTTGATTCTAAGGAAAATGATGGAGAGAAAAGTTTTTCTTGCAAAACCAAAACATCAATATCATGTATCCTAATGAGAAGAATGTGTTTCTATGGCCCAATGATGAAAACTACAGAGATTATTGCTAGAATCCATGTTCATCTCATGTGAGCAATGAACTTTGGTTCTAAAGAAAATAATGGAAGGAAAAGCTTTTCTTGCAAAACCAAGGAATCAATATCTTAAATGTTTATGAAAAGAATGTGTTTCTATAGCCTAATGATAAAAACATTGTGGATTATTGCGAAAAGCCATGTTCTTCTCATTTGAGGGATGAACTTGGCTTCTAAAGAAAATGGTTGAGGGAAAAGCTTTTCTTGGGAAACCAAACCCCCAATATCATGTATCCCAATAAAGAGAATGTGTTTCTACATCCTAATGATGAAAACTGTGGAGATTATTACGAGAATCTATGTTCATCTCATTTGGGGGATAAGCTTGATTCTATAGGAAATAAAAGGGAGAAAAGCTTTTCTTGTAAAACCAAACCATCAATATCTTGTATCCTAAAGACGAGAACATTTTTCTATAGCCCAATGATGAAAACAATGGAGATTAATGCAAAAATCCATGCTTATCCTATTTGAGGGATGAGCTTTGATTCTTCAGAAAATGACAGAGAGAGAAACTTTTCTTATATAAAAAAAGCATCAATATTATGTATCCAAATTAGGAGAACATGTTTCTATAGCCTAATAATGAAAGCAATTAAGTTTATTATGAGAATCCATGTTCGTCTCATTTGAGGGATGAACTTGTCTTCTAAAGAAAAATAAGGAAAGAAAGGCTTTTCTTGTAAAACGAAAGCATCAATATCATATATCCAAATGAAAAGAACATGTTTCTATAGCCTAATAATGAAAACAATAGGGACTATTGTGAGAATCCATGTTCATCTCATTTGAGGGTGAACTTTAACTCAAAGGCAAATGATGAAGAGAAAAGCTTTTCTTGCAAAACCAAAGCATCAATATCTTGCATGTCAATAAAGAGAATGTGTATCTATAGCCAAAAGAAAAAAAATCCATGGAGATTATTGTGAGAATCCATGATCATCTCAATTGAGGGAAGTTTGATACTAAGGAAAATGATGGAGAGAGAAGCTTTTCCAACAAAGCCAAAGCATAAATTTCTTGTATGTCAATTAGCATAAAGTGTTTCTATAACCAAATGAAAAAATCAATGGAGATTATTACGAGAATCCATATTTATCCCATTAGAGGAACGAACTTTGATTCTGAGAAAAATGATGGACAGAAAAGCTTTTCTTGCAAAACCAAGGGATCAATACCTTGTATGCCAACGAGGAGAATGTATTTCTATAGCCTAATGATAAAAACATTGGAGATTACTGTGATAAGCGATGTTCGTCTCATTTGAGGGATGAACTTGGCTTCTAAAGAAAATAATGGAGAAAAAAACTTTTCTTTCAAAACCAAACCCCTAATATCATGTATCCTAATGAAGAGAACATGTTTCTACATCCTAATGATGAAAACAATCTAGATTACTTTGATGTTCATCCTATTTATGGGACAAACTTTGATTCTAAGGAAAATGATAGAGAGAAAAGCTTTTCCTGTGAAATCAAACCATCAATATCTTGTATCCTAATGGACAACATGTTTCTATAGCCCAATGATGAAAAAAATGGAGATTAATGCATGAATCCATGTTCGTTTCATTTGAGGGATGAATTTTGATTCTAAGGAAAATGATGGAGAGAAAAACTTTTCTTACGTAACCAAAGCATCAATATCATGTATCCAAATGAGGAGAATGTGTTTCTATAGCCCAATGATGAAAACAATGGGGTTTATTACGAGAATCCATGTTCATCATTTGAAGGATGAACTTATCTTCCAAAGAAAATGATAGAGAAAAATGCTTTTCTCGCGAAACCAAAGCATCAATATCATGTATCTGAATGAAAAGAACGTATTTCTATAGCGCAATAATGAAAATAATGGAGATTATTGCGAGAATCCATGTTTATCTCATTTGAGGGATGGACTTTGATTCAAAGGCAAATGATAGAGAGAAAACATTTCTTGCGAAACCAAATTATCAATGTCATGTATCCCAATAAGAAGAACCTATTTCTCTAGCGTAATGATAGAAACAATGGATATTATTGCAAGAATCCATGTTCATCTCATTTGAGGAATGAACTGTGACTCTAAGGAAAATGATGGGGAAAAAAGCTTTTCTTGCAAAACCAAAGCATCAATATCATGTACATCAATAAGGAGAATGTGTTTCTATAGCCCAAGGAAAAAAACCATGGACATCATTGTGAAAATCCTTGTTCATATCATTTAAGGGAACTTTGATTCTAAGGAAATGGATGGAGAAAGAAGCATTTCCTACGAAACCAAAGCATCAATATGTATTGATATTGAGGAGAAAGTGTTTCTACAGCCAAGTGAAAAAATCAATGAAGATTGTTACGGGGATCCATTTTTATCCTATTCGAGGGATAAACTTCGATTCTAAGGAAAATGTTGGAGAGAAAAGCTTTTCTTGCAAAACTAACGCATTAATATCTTGTACGTCAATGAGGAGAATGTGTTTCTACAGACTAATGATGAAAACATTAGAGATTACTGTGAGAAGCCACGTTCATCTCATTTGAGGGATGAACTTGGCTTTTAAAGAAAATAATGAAGAAAAAAGCTTTTCCTGCAAAAACAAACCCATACTATCATTATCCTAATAAAGAGAAAGTGTTTCTACATCCCAATGATAAAACCAATGGAGATTATTGTGAGAATCCATGTTAATCTCATTTGAGGGACGAGCTTTGATTCTAAGGAAAATGATGAAGAAAAAAGCTTTTCTTGCAAAACCAAACCATCAATATCTTATATCCCAATGAGGAGAACTTCTTTCTGTTGCCTAATGATGAAAATAATGGAAATTAATACAAGAATCCATGTTTGTCTTATTTGAGGGATGAACTTTGATTCTAAGAAAAAAGATGGAGAGAAAAACTTTACTTACTAACCAAAACATTAATATGATGTATCCAAACGAGAAGAAGGTGTTTCTATAGCCCCATGATGAAAACATTGGAGTTTATTACGAGAATCCATGTTCGTCTTGTTTGAAATACGGACTTGTCTTCCAAAGAAAATGATGGAAAGAAAAGCTTTTCTTCGAAACCAAAGCATCAATATCATGTATCCAAATGAGAAGAATGTATCTCTATACCCCAAAAATAAAAATAATGGAGATTACTAGGAGAATCCATGTTTATCTCATTTAAGGGATGAACTTTGATTCAAAGGCAAATGATAGAGAGAAAAACTTTTCTTGCGAAACCAAAGCATCAATGTCATGTATCCCAATAAGAAGAACTTGTTTCTATAGCCCAATAATTGAAACAATGGAGATTATTATAAGAATCCATGTTCGTCTTATTTAAGGAACAAACTAGACTCTAAGGAAAATGATAGGGAGAAAAGTTTTTCTTGCAAAACTAAAGCATCAATATGATGTATGTCAATGAGGAGAATGTGTATCTATAGCCTAATGAAAAAAACCATGGACATCATTACGAGAATCCTTGTTCATATCATTTAGGGGAACTTTGATTCCAAGGAATTGGATGGAGAGAGAAGCTTTTCCTACAAAACCAATGCATCAATATTGTATATGTCAATGAGGAGAAAGTGCTTCTACAGCCAAATGAAAAAATCAATAGATATTATTACGAGAATCCATGTTTATCCCTTTCGAGGGACGAACTTTGATTTTAAGGAAATGATGGAGAGAAAAGCTTTTCTTGCAAAACCAAGGCATCAATATCTTATGTCATGGAGGATAATGCGTTTCTATAGACTAATGATGAAAACATTAGAGATTATTATGAGAAGCCATGTTCGTCTCATTTGAGGGATGAACTTGGCTTCTAAAGAAAATGATGGAGAGAATAGCTTTTCCTACAAAAAAAACCCCTAATATCATGTTTCCTGATGAAGAGAAAGTGTTTCTACATTCCAATGACGAAAACAATAGAGCTTATTATGAGAATCCATGTTGATCTCATTTGAGGGACAAGCTTTCATTCTAAGGAAAATGATGGAGAGAAAAGCTTTCCTTGTGAAACAAAGCCATCAATATCTTGTATCCCAATGAGGAGAACTTATTTCTATAGGTTAATGATGAAACAATGTAAATTAATGCAAGAATCCATGTTCGTCTCATTTGAGGGATGAACTTCGATTCTAAGGAAAATAATGGAGAGAAAAATTTTTCTTACATAACCAAAGCATTAATATGATGTATGCAAATGAGAAAAATGTGTTTCTATAGCCCAATGATGAAAACAATAGAGTTTATTATGAGAATCCATGTTCGTCTCATTTGAGGGACAAACTTGTCTTCCAAAGAAAATGATAGAGAGAATGGTTTTTTTTGCAAAACCAAAGCTTCAATATCATGTATCCGAACAAGAAGAACATGTTTTTGTAGCCCAATAATGAAAATAATGGAGATTATTTTAAGAATCCATGTTCATCTCATTTGATAAATGAACTTTGATTCAAAGGCAAATGATGGAGGGAAATGCTTTTCTTGTGAAACCAAAGCATCAATGTCATGTATCCCAATAAGAAGAATTTGTTTCTATAACCTAATTATGGAAACAATAGAGATTATTGCAAGAATCCATGTTTGTCTCATTTGAGGGACGAACTTAGACTCTAAGGGAAATAATAGGGAGAAAAGCTTTTCTTGTGAAACTGAAACATCACTATCATGTACATAAATAAGGAGAATGTTTATCTATAGCCCAATGAAAATAACAATGGAGATTATTGTGAGAATCCATGTTCATATCATTTGAGGAAACTTTGATTCTAAGGAAAAAGATGGAGAGAGAAGCTTTTCTTATGAAACCACAACATAAATATCATGTATGTCAATTAGGAGAAAGTGTTTATATAGCCAAATGAAAAAAATCAATAGAGATTATTACGAGAAACCATGTTTATCCCATTCAAGGGATGAACTTTGATTCTAAGGAAAATATGGAGAGAAAAGCTTTTCTTGTGAAACTAAAGCATCAAAATCATATATGCCAATGAGGAGAATGTGTTTCTAACTTCCAATGATGAAAACAATGGATATTACTGTGAGAATCCATGTTCATCTCATTTGAAGGATAAACTTTGATTCTCAAGAAAAAGATGGAAAGGGAAGTTTTTCCTACGATACCAAAGAATCAATATCTTGTATGTCAATGAAGGAAAAGTGTTTCTATAGCCAAATGAAAGAAATAATGGAAACTATTATGGGAATCTGTGTTTATCCTATTTGACGGATAAACTTTAAGTCTAAGGAAAATGATGGAGAGAAAAATTTTTCTGTGGAACCAAAGTGTCAATATCATGTACGTCAATGAGGAGAATGTGTTTCTATCACCTAATGATGAAAACAATGGAGATTATTGTGAGAATCCATGTTCATCTCATTTGAGTAACAAACTTTGATTCTAAGGAAAATGATAGAGATAAAAGCTTTCCTTATGAAACCAAAGCATCAATATCTTGCATCCTAATGAGAAGAACGTGTTTCTATGGCCCAATGATGAAAACAATGGAGATTATTGTAAGAATCCACGTTCTTCTCATTTGAGCGACAAACTTTGATTCTAAGGAAAATGATAGAGATAAAAGCTTTCCTTGCAAAACTAAAGCATCAATATCTTGTACATGAATGAGGAGAATGTGTTTTTTAGCCTAATGATGAAAACATTGGAGATTATTGCAAGAATCCTTGCTCATCTCATTTGAGGGATAAACTTGGCTTTTAAAGAAAATTATGGAGAGAAAAGCTTTTCTTACAAAACCAAACCCCTAATATCATGTATCCTAATGAAGAAAACGTTCTTCTACATCCTAATGATGAATACAATGAAGATTATTGCAAGAATCCATGTTTGTTTCATTTAAGGGATAAGCTTTGATTCTATGGAAAATGATGGAAAGAAAAGCTTTTCTTGCAAATCCGAACCATCAATATCTTGTATCCCAATGAGGAGGACATGTTTTTATAGCCCAATGATGAAAACAGTAGAGTTTATTATGAGAATCCATGTTTATCTCATTTGGGGGATCAATTTGTCTTCTAAAGAAAATAATGGACAAAAAAGCTTTTCTTGTGAAACCAAAGCATTAATATCATGTATTTGAATGAGAAAAACGTATTTCAATAGCCCAATAATGAAAATAATGGAGATTATTGTGAGAATCTATGTTTATCTCATTTGAAGGATAAACTTTGACTTAAAGCCAAATGATAGAGAGAAAAACTTTTCTTTCAAAACCAAGACATCAATATCATGTAGCCTAATAAGAAGAAGCTATTTCTATAGCCCAATAATGGAAACAATGGAGATTATTGCGAGAATCCATGTTCATCTCATTTAAGGAATGAATTAAGACTCTAGGGAAAATTATGGGGAGAAAAGCTTTTTCTGCGAAACCAAAGCATCAATATCATGTACGTCAATGAGGAGAATGTGTATCTATAGCCCAATGAAAAAAACCATAGATATCATTACAAAAATCCTTGTATGGATGGAGACAGAAGCTTTTCTTGCGAAACAATGCATCAATACTATGTATGTCAATGAGGAGAAAGTTTTTCTACAGCCAAATGAAAAAATAAATAGAGATTGTTACTGTAGACACCATATTTTGTCTGGGCAATTTTTTAGCAACCTAGGGCATGGACGTGAGAGAGGGCGATGTCACCGATCGATGTGTCCCCCGGCAAAAAAGTATTTTTGAGGAGGTCAAAAAGGCCTATGGATCATATTAAAGATAAATGCAAAGATGTGGCATCAAAAGATGTAGTTCAAGGTGTCTGAGGATTAAAGATACTAGAAAATTCATAATTTTGCTTGAACTCATTTATCAATATAGTGCTCCAATGATCCAAAAATTTGAAATGTCCCCATTTGTATCGATACAACATGTAAATGTATCAAAATGTGCTTATGTATCGATACGAGAGCTCATGTATCGATACTAGACCATGCGAAGACCAAAATGTGCATTCTATAAAGAAGTGTATTGATACATATCAGCATGTATCGATACGATGGTTCATAGTATCGATACAATGATCATTGTATTGATATAATGTTCATTGTATCGATACACTCAAGGTTTTTGGACCAAATGTATCGATACATTTTGCAATGTATTGATACATGCAGGTTATTTTCCACGATCTAGGAATTTTTAACTCATCCACCATTGATCTAAAACTCGATTTTAACTCATTTCTTTGCATCAGAAAAGATCAAAACCCATATCAGATTACGAATTTAGACTTTTGAATTAATCAAAACATTTTTGAAGTCTAAATTAGATTAAAAAGGTCAATGTCACATGACCACCCTACTCCTCCCTAGTTTGTTGACCAAGATCACCATAGCCACTCTATTTGCTGGAAAATCATTTCAGCATTTTAACTAGCCACCCTATGTCTATCACATTGACAGAAAGTTGCTTCCTACAGCCACTCTATAGCCATTAAGCTGACATTACTTTGTCCCTCTTGAGAAATGACTAAAAACACCTCCAATTTGGCTCTAAAATGCTAGTATAAATAGACCACTTGTATCTCAGCTGAGTTTTTCGGGGGAGATTCTAGCTCATTTTCAGCTTCCAAAGCACACTCACACATCAAGAAAACCAAATCCCGTAGCTGTTCACTCAGCACCCAAAACCAGCCCTAAAACACTCACTCTCAACAACTATACATTCTAAAAATCACCCTTATCCATACCAGAACCAAAACCTCATTTGTTTGTCTCTTTTTCTTGCTTATTAACAACAAGAAAAAGAGGGAAATTCAAGCCATCTTTACTGCTCCAACTATTTGGCCAAAAATTAAAGTTTTGTTGGTATAACTTCTTACTTTATCACTTGCATTTTCTATTTTTTAGTATCTTCATCATTTGAGTGAGCTCTTTATGTTTCCATCACCCTCTTAGGATTCTCATGCATTATTGTGGCTTTTGGCTATGGTAGTTTAGGATTTGGATGCCTTAATGCCCCTTTGATGTGCAAAATGCCTCCTTTCATCCTTATTATTTTGATAGCTCTTGCTCATGCATTTTATGCCATGTCCATGTATGTTGTTATGATTAATCCATGTATGAATCCTTAGCCTAACATATTTCAAGCATATTTATACATTAGCTTGCATCTTGCCATGAATCATTGTCATTTTCAGTATCCATAACATTTTCTTGTCAAAGTGCTTAACACTTTTTTTGTCTAGACCATTGGTAAAGTTAGCATCCCCATTCATGTTATGTGCCATCCCCTTGTATGCTTATTGTCTTCTCCTTGTCAAGGTGCATGTTTGATGGCTGTAAAAAAAATGGATTTTTGAAACCTCCTCAAGCCAAGAATGCTAGCCTTAACTAATGAGGACTAGCATGAACTTAGCATTTTCCTTAAAGTTAACTAAAAAATCTTAGGGAAGATAAAGTTTCCCAGATCTGTAATCCTAATTAAACAAGGTCAAAACTTTTAATTTTCCAACAAAAATGGCCTTGCACTTATTCCCTAAATGTTCGTGCCTTGCTTTTGAGTCAAAACCTTGAGTGGCATGATCAACGGGCTATTTCATCATCCCAAATTACTCTAAGGCTGTGCAAATGAGTTCACGATGCTCATGCCACTCTTTCCCTTCAGTCATGGATGTTTGAATGTCGATGACTCGAGTTTGGACCCGTAAATATAGAGAAAATAAGAAATATCTTCTGCTTTGCTTTGTCCCCCACTGGCAGCATCACTCTTACAAATTAAAAAATCATTTTAAAATCCTAAATGATTTTTCATGAATTTTATAATATTTTTCTCTAAAATTGTCTCAAAATATCTTTAAAACAAGGTCATGTTCACCCCTGGATCAGTCCGAATGAAAGAGTTATGATTTTTCAAACCTAGTCCATCTAGAATCCCTAAAGTTAACAAAGTGCATTTATTTTGGCCCTTTAGGCACACTAAATGATTTTTCCAAATCCGTCCAACATTTTTTTCTAAAACATTCATGAAATTCCCTTTCTAGAAAGGCATTATTTGCAATTTTTTGATACCAAACGAGTCTGGAATGATTTTTTGAATTTTGACACACCTTTTTCCTCGCCTACTCTGTCAGTAGTGTAATTGACCCAAATTTGAAAATTTACTTCCCCGAAAAGTAATTTTTTGGGATATTAGGAATATTTTTAGATTAACCCTTGTCAAGTTAACTTTCTGACGGTATCTTGTCCAATCTCTAAAGGCTTCAAACCAATCTAGAATAAATTCAAAAAGTGGGATCTCGCGATGTTATCCCCTATTCTCGATCATGGCCAAAATTAAGTTATTTTTCCAAATTTTGTCTCGAGATATTCGAACATCTTCATATCACCCTTATCAGACTCACGAACATGCTTCGACCTCCCAAAAGCTCGTATCAAGGCATGAAAAATCATCAAAATGCTCACTTATTTTCTAAATCATGAAGTTTTGTCAACTTAAGTTTTTCAACTCGACTTTTTTAAAGAGTGTCAGATATGTCACTTTTGGGGATACTCTAACCCCAACCTTTTAAGGGGATACTCCAACCTCACTTTTAAAAATTGTCAAGATTTAAAAATCTTCCTTTATCAAAATTATTTGTCATCTATGGGGATACTCCAACCCCGCTTTTAAAAATTATCAAGATTTAAAAATCTTCCTTTGTCAAAATTATTTGTCATCCATGGGGATACTCTAACCCAACTTTTCAAGGGGATACTTTAACCTTGTCTTTCAACTATAATTAAATTTTTCCCTTTCCCGAGCTTCCATGAATGTGTCAAGAAAACCTCATTCAATCAAGGAACCTAAATGTGTGTCAAAATTATCAATTCGGTTATTCCTAGATAATCAATGCCAATATTGAGATAAATTCCAATAATCCATCCCTTCTCTTTCTCATTATATTGAATAGTCCATATTATGTTATTTCATTCATTGCCATACTAATATGATTTCTTCATGATGATTATTTGCATGCATGTTTTCAAAACATTTCAAGTAAAACTAAAGGTAATATTCCACGTGGGTATCTCTCCAGTGCCCAAAGTGGAATATTCCATTTTTCAAATTAAAATCCAAAGGTCATTTTCATTGAAAATCTCTATATTCCCATCTCTTTGGGGCGTGTATGAGATTAAATCTTTTTATCAAAATCTAGATTTGTGTTTTCATAAAATTCATGCATTAAAAAGGGGTTATATTGAAATAGTGATGAGTTAAGATCGAAAGAATCAAAACTGAGATAAGATATAACTAGTAAGGTATTGATTTTGGGCATTGCGAAGAGGTTCGTGCCTCATTATGTGTAACCAACTCCCAAACCTAAATGGTGAATCTTTGTACTACGTAGACCACAGGATCGATGTTTCGAGTTTCGTAACTCAAGACATAGGTTTCAATAGGTATCCAATCATGCCTAGCCCAAAATGATTGGTGGCGACTCCAAGCATTGATCATGAATGGCGACTCCAAGCGTTGGCCATTTCATGATAGTCATCCGAAACCAATAAGATGAGTGATTCGTCTTATGGTCTCCTTCACTGTATCACAAGTCGAGAATCCTTACTTTCTCATTCTCATCACATCACGAAAGAAAAGTCTTGATCAAGAAGACATTTCCATGTCAGAACAATATTTTAAGTCGTATGCACCCATAGATCCATAAGGATCCATCCTCGGGCACGTTGCGACAGCTTGGTGACTTCACTAGGGACTATGTAGAGAGTTAAGCCAATAACTAGTCGTGTCCTACTAGGTTCTTGGTTCCTTCGATCTTCGGTCATTATTTAACTATGATTTTTGTTTTGTCAACTACTCTTTTGTTTGACATGATTGCCAGGATTGTCTTATTTTCAAATAATCTTTAGTTTAATAAAAAATGGTAATACAGGAGTAAGAAAAAAGGTTTGATCGTTTTCCCATCATACACCGTGCACTTGCATATGCATTAGAGTCCCGCCAAACTCCATGGCAAGGTTATAACCCAATCATTAGGAGGAAGGGAGCTATTTACCTTTGTGAGTAACCCTTCGCATAGGCATAGCAATAACTTCCTGAATGTAAATTACATATGTCTCTCGTGAGTAACCCTCTGTATTTGCATAGGGAAATATATCCACCGGATTGAACCCCATTTTTATCATTTATCAAGGCATGCAATTGTGTCACCCAAACGGTAACTAATCTTTGTCTAAATAAGTGACAGTGAGCAAAAAAACCATCATTCACAATGTCTTATGCTGTAAGCCGTTATGCTATTTAAGTCACAGCTTAACGCACATCCGCACTAGTGGTGATAAATGAATATTACTACTGGTCGATTATTTTTCCATCAAAATAAGATATTGCACACCTTATGAAGGGTAGATTGCATCTTGACATGTTGAAATGCTGCCCATTTCTCGTCTCACCACCTTGGTTAAGACATGTTATTAATATTTTGTTCTGATGTTCTTAAATTTTTTATTTCCTTTATTTATCTCCTATATGTTCCACTAACTTATTTTCCCTTTATTTGTGTTGGTGTATGCATCATCGCATCATAACTATCATGACTATCATCATTTTGGGATGATTGTTCTAGTTTGATGTTTAGCAAGGGGCATTATTTATGGAGCAACAGCTTATCTCCACTATCGAGTCCTTTGAAAACATCAGAACATGGTCAAAAGGTTGCCAATGTCAAGACGGGGACATCCTAAAGCCCGACTGAATCTCAAAAATGCATGAATGGGTTAAGATCAGTTTCTGTTAGAATTATTGTCAAGAATTGAAGCATATTTGGGACACTTGGGATAATAACAAGAAAGAAGCCTTCACTAAAAAGTATGGGGATATAGCACTCTTACTTCAAGCTCAATTGGATGATGGCTTGTTGCAAGCAGTGACACCGTTTTGGAATCTGACCTACCAATGTTTCACCTTTAATCAATAAGATTTAGTCCCTACCATTAATGAATACACAGCTCTGCTCAACATAGAAAGGGCTAAGTTTGACCAGATTTATTGTAAAGCATTTTTGCCTCCTCCGTTCAAGAAAAGGTTAAGGCAAATTCTTGAAGCCATAGAAGCATGGGTTGATAGTCATGTCAAAGTAAAAAAGAGAAGTGAATGCATCTCTTGGGCCAACTTGAAAGAGGCCACGATAAATCTTTCTGACCAAAAGAAAGTTCAAGATGTCTATGCTTTGGCAATTTACGGGCTTGTCATATTCCCAAAGACTTTGGGTTATGTAGAGGTAGTAGTCACACATTTCTTTTCTTGCCTATGTTGTGACATCAACCCTACTTCTGCCATTATCACCAAAATCATCTGTGCCCTCAGCTTTTGTAAAAGAACGAGAACAGGAAGGTTTATCAGGTGTGCCCCATTGCTTTAGATATGACTCATAGGTTATCTCTATGTTAGGTAGGAAATAACAAGGTAAAATTTCTTCTTCAAGTTCAGTCCTCTTTCCACAGTATTAGAGGAAAAATGTCATCAAGATAAGATAGAAAAGCATTGAGTCAAGGAATTACGAAATGTCAAGGAGGAAGAAATCACATGGAGAGCCCTATGGGTGTTTTCTCAGTCGATTGTTTACAGATGTGGAGACTACACTTATGTATCGCTCCTGGGATTATGGGCAAATACCAATTATGCTCCTCTATTAGTATTGCATCAGTTCCAGTGCCAGCAATTCATTATGTTCTTTGAAGACTTGGGACATTGGGATTTTGAATACAGAGAGACCAATTATAAAGCAAAAGTCTAGTTAGCTTTCCAAGCCTGGAAAAAGGTCCATTGTATGGAAAGATACTAGAGAGGAAGCCCCACCATGCTTGGAAACAAAGAATAGAGACTCCGCCATATCAATGATCCATTGCCACCGCCCAACTCCGAGATACTGCAAGTCCTAATAGAGGAACTGCCTTATGAAATTGAGCTACTTAGGAGGGAGTTTGAGCAAGAAAAAGCATCCTTTGCCATAAAAATCTCTCGACTTAAGGAGGAAAATGGCCAGCTAGAGATGGATATCTATTCTAGGAGCAGTGAAATGGATCGAGTCATTAAAGAAATGGATCACTTTAAAGATGACCTCGAAAGCCTAACCAAGGATTATGTGACACTCCAAAAAGCTAACAAGTCCTGATGTATTGGTAAGACATCAGTCAAATGGTAGGCAAAAGTTGAATCGGCACATGTGCTCTTACTTCCACCTACCAACAAAGGAATCAAAGACTTGAAGCCTAAATGTGAGATGTGAGAGCCGCCAGGGTTGAAAATGAAGGCTTCACTCATAAATCCAAGCGTTAGAATAGTCTCTCTAGGTTCATCGAGGTCATATCAATGAACTAACAAAGGCTTCCAAGCAATGCAAATTAGAATGGTAAGTGATAATCGACCAAGCATGTTTAAGTTACTAAATGCAGCATCAACACTTCACCAAACAAGTTTAGATGGCTCAACAAGAGGCGAATGACATGATTGAAACAGCTCAGTCCATAAGGCAAGACATCATACCTGTTGGAAATAAAAAACAACAACTTTTGAGTTTTCTTGATCATGTGATTACATAATGTAATCAAGTTAGATACTTTCAAATGCAATCATGTCAAAAAAGGAAAACCCTTTTATGTACGAATGATGTTGTTGACGAAGCTGTTCCAAGAATCAATTATCTCCAATGTATATGCACATTTAATTTCACCATTTTTCATTACACTTGCATTAATCATTCATTATCTTAACTTGTCATTGATGCTCATCAAAAAATACATTTTTAAATAAATGTCTAATACGAGAATTGGGCCATAAAAGTGAAAAGGATTTCGAATCAATCAGGAACACCAAACCTTACATCATGCACCACTACAACACATGACACTGTAAGCAAATCATGGAGAGTGACCATGAAGCTCGTATTGAGTGACTTGAGCTAATGGTTAAGGAATCACAAGACCAGATGCTTCGTCAGTAAAACAAAATGCAAAATCAAATTGCAAAACTTATGGAACTAATGACTGCCGCTATGAAAGAAAAAGGGCAAGCTAGCACTATTGAAACAAAGAATAATCCTCCCAACGCTGAAAGTCCCTCTGCCAATAATCCATAACCCTCCCAAAGGGAAACTAGAGAAGAACAACGGCCCGTTCCTACACCTACCACTCAGCTCCACAAGTCATCTACCTAAATCCTATTGCGGTAGGTCAATTCATTCTTGCTACTCAAAGGGTGAATGTAGGAGTCTCATCGACAGATCCGATAACCCTTGACCATAAGGAACCAGAGAAAATAGAAGGTTAAAAGTCTACCATAACTGTGAAAGAAGTGAAAAATTCTAGCTACTGGAAAAACACCTCCAAGCTATCAAGGGGAGTGACAAGTTTAGATCTCTTAACGCGCAATCGCTATCTTTAGTGCCCAACCTTGTTTTTCTTCTAAAGTTTAAAGTCCCAGAGTATGAGAAGTTTAATGGAACCACCGACCCTTTTGTCAATGTCTGAATGTGCCTCTGAAAGATGGCCGAGTATGAGGAAGATGAAAAGCTCCTTATCCATCGCTTGTAGCATAGCCTCACTGGGCGAGCAGCTCAGTGTTATATCAAGCTAGACAATGTGAAAATCCAATCATGGGCCTACTTAGCTAAGGCCTTTCTAAATCAATACCAGCACGTGTCGGACTGGGCACAGGATCGACTTTTCCTAATGAATTTCAAGAAGAGATCCACTAAAAGTTTCATGCAATATGCCCAAAAATAGAGAAAAAAAGTAGCCCTAGTCCAGCCTTCCCTTACAGAAAAAGAAATGAGAGTCACTTTCATTCACACCTTACATGCTTCTTATTATGAAAAGCTCATAGGGGATGCCACCAAGAAATTTGCAGACTTAGTTTTCTCTGGTAAAATGATCGATGTCGCCATTAAGAATGGTAGAGTGTTTGTCAGGGAAATAACTGGATCATGTAAGAAGCCCATTGTCGGTAAAAAGAAGGAAGGAGAGGCCAATGCCATAAATTATGCTGGCTCATCTCAGCCAAGATAGTGTTAAGTGCCCAACCCTTACTACACAAGCATGCCACATTCTCCCCCCATCATAATATCCTCGCAGCTAATTATGCCATAACCTATAATCCATTATTTGCAATCCCATCAAACCTACTACGAAGCTACTCTCCGTAAGTCCACCAAAATACCCATCAAACAACCAATAATGCACCTGGCAATCGAGGTCCAAATCAATAAAGGTAACACTTTGATCGCATCTTTATGACCTATAAGGAGCTCTACCAACTTTGCTCTAAAATCACATAGTGGCTTCGATCTATGTCCTAAAAAAAAGCTGCCATACCCACAATGGTACAACCTTAATGCTTATAATCAATACCACACTGGGGTCATAGGGTATGACATCAAGAACTGCATATCTTGCAAACAAAATGTGCAAAATGTGATTAACTTAAAAGTTTTAAAGTTAGTATGAGCTAGGGACCAAATGTTGCTTTCAATCCATTACCAAACCATAGAGAGCCAGATGCAAACATGATAGACATTAAAAACAAATATGAAATCAAGGCAAGCATAGAGGATGTAAGGATGCTAATTTTCTTGGTCTGGCATGCATTGATTCAGGTCGGGTTGCTTAATGCAACAGAAAAATTGGAAGACAATCCCAATAACTTCTATGACTTCCACACAGTTATAGGTCATACCCTACAAACATGCAAGGAGTTTAGGTCCATGGTTCAAAAAATGATGAATGAAGGACAAATAGAATTCTATCAGGAAACCATGCCTGCTGCTGAATTTATCAACATGATAGGGGATAAAACCAGGTGCTACAATCATGTTCTTCTTATTGGAATACATGATAATGATGCTTTGGATTTGCAAGGAAAGCTATTCTTTCTAGCATTTTCCTTATAATTAATGTTCTTCAGTGAAAAGAGACAAACTTGGATAGTCATAATAATCTCCATTCTCTTTGTTATGGGCAGTACAATCATGGTCTTCTCATTGGGATACACAATATTGATGCTTTGGATTTGCAAGAAAAGCATTTCTTTCCCCCATTTTCCTTCTAACTAATGGTCATCCGTGGAATGAGACAAACTTGGATACTCATAATCATCTCCATTCTTTTTGTTATGGGCACTGCAATCATGTTTTTCTCATTGGGATACATGACATTGATGCTTTGGATTTGCAGGAAAAGCTTTTCTTTCAACCATTTTCGTTATAATTAATGTTCATTGATGGAATGAAAAAACTTGGATACCCATAATAATCTCTATTCTTTTTGTTATGGGCAGTGCAATCATGCTCTTCTCATTTGAATACATGATATTGATGCTTTGGATTTGCAAGAAAAGCTTTTCATTCCCCCATTTCCTTATAACGAATGTTAATCTGCGGAATGAGACAAACTTGGATACTCATAATCATCTCCATTCTTTTTGTTATGGGCACTGCAATCTTGTTCTTCTCATTGGGATACACGATATTGATGCTTTGGATTTGCAAGAAAAGCTTTTCTTTCAACCATTTTCCTTATAATTAATGTTCATTCATGGAACGAGAAAACTTGGATACCTGTAATAATCTCCATTCTTTTTGTTATGGGCAGTGCAATCATGCTCTTCTCATTGGAATACATGATATTGATGCTTTGGATTTGCAAGAAAAGCTTTTCTTTCCACCATTTTCCTTATAATTAATGTTCATTTATGGAATGAGAAAACTGGGACACCCATAATAATCTCCGTTCTTTTTGTTATGGGCATTGCAATCTTGTTCTTCTCATTGGGATACACGATATTGATGCTTTAGATTTGCAAGAAAAGCTTTTCTTTCAACCATTTTCTTATAATTAATGTTCATTCATGGAACGAGAAAACTTGGATACCCATAATAATCTCCACTCTTTTTGTTATGGGCAGTGCAATCATGCTCTTCTCATTGGAATACACAATGTTGATGCTTTGGATTTACAAGAAAAGCTTTTCTTTCCACCATTTTCCTTATAACTAATGTTCATCTGCGAAATGAGACAAACTTGGATACTCATAATCATCTGCATTCTTTTTGTTATGGGCACTGCAATCATGTTCTTCTCATTGGGATGCACGATATTGATGCTTTCGATTTGCAACAAAAGCTTTTCTTTCCACCATTTTTCTTATAACTAATGTTCATCCGCGAAATGAGACAAACTTGGATACTCATAATCATCTCCTTTCTTTTTGTTATGGGCACTGCAATCATGCTCTTCTCATTAGGATACACGACATTGATGCTTTGGATTTGCAGGAAAAGCTATTCTTTCCATCATTTTCCTTATAATTAATGTTCATTCATGGAATGGGACAAACTTGGATAGTCCTAATAATCTCCATTCTTTTTGTTATGGGCAGTACAATCATGTTCTTTTCACTGGGATGCACGATATTGATGCTTTCGATTTGCATCAAAAGCTTTTCTTTCCACCATTTTCCCTATAACTAATGTTCATCCGCAGAATGAAACAAACTTGGATACTCGTAATCATCTCCTTTCTATTTGTTATGGGCACTGCAATGATGTTCTTCTCATTAGGATACACGACATTGATGCTTTGGATTTGCAAGAAAAGCTTTTCTTTCCACCATTTTCCCTATAATTAATGTTCATTTGTAGAATGAGAAAACTTGGACACCTGTAATAATCTCCATTCCTTTTGCTATGGGCACTACAGTCATGTTCTTCTCATTAGGAATAAATGTTGTTGATGCTTTGGATTTACAAGAAAAGCTTTTCTTTCCACCATTTTCCTTATAACTAATGTTCATCCACGAAATGAGACAAACTTGGATACTCGTAATCATCTCCATTCTTTTTGTTATGGGCACTACAATCATGTTCTTCTCATTGGGATGCATGATATTGATGCTTTCGATTTGCAATAAAAGCTTTTCTTTCCACCATTTTGCTTATAACTAATGTTCATCCGTGGAATGAGACAAACTTGGATACTCGTAATCATCTCCATTCTTTTTGTTATGGGCTCTGCAATCATGTTCTTCTCATTGGAATACACGATATGGATGCTTTGGATTTGCAAGAAAAGCTTTTCTTTCCACCATTTTCCTTATAATTAATGTTCATTCATGGAATCAGAAAACTTGGATACCCGTAATAATCTCCATTCTTTTTGTTATGGGCAGTGCAATCATGCTCTTCTCATTGGAGTACATGATATTGATGCTTTGGATTTGCAAGAAAAGCTTTTCTTTCCACCATGTTCCTTATAATTAATGTTCATTCATGGAATAAGACAAACTTGGATACCTATAATAATCTCCGTTCTTTTTGTTATGGGCACTACAATCATCTTCTTCTCATTGAAATACATGATAATGATGCTTTGGATTTGCAAGAAAAGCTATTCTTTCCAGCATTTTCCTTATAATTAATGTTGTTCTGTGAAAAGAGACAAACTTGGGTAGTCATAATAATCTCCATTCTTTTCATTATGGGCAGTACAACCATGTTCTTCTCATTGGGATACACGATATTGACGCTTTGGATTTGCAAGAAAAGCTTTTCTTTCCTCCATTTTCCTTATAACTAATGTTCATCAGTGGAATGAGACAAACTTGGATACTCATAATCATCTCCATTCTTTTTGTTATCGGCGCTGCATACATGTTCTTCTCATTGGGATGCACGCTATTGATGCTTTCGATTTGCAAGAAATGCTTTTCTTTCCACCATTTTCCTTATAACTAATATTCATCCGTGGAATGAGACAAACTTCGATACTCGTAATCATCGCCATTCTTATTGTTATGGGCAGTAATCATGTTCTTCTCATTGGGATACACAATATAATGCTTTGGATTTGCAAGGAAAGCTTTTCTTTCCACCATTTTCCTTATAATTAATGTTCATTCATGGAATGAGACGAACTTGGACACCTATAATAATCCCCATTCTTTTGTTATGGGCAATACAATCATGTTCTTCTCATTGGGATGCACGATATTGATACTTCGGATTTGCAATAAAAGCTTTTCTTTCCACCATTTTCCTTATAATTAATGTTCATTCATGGAATGAGACAAACTTGGATACTCAATATAATCTCTATTCTTTTTGTTATAGGCACTACAACGTGTTCTTTTCATCAAGATACATGGTATTGATGCTTTGAATTTGCAAGAAAGGCTTTTCATTCCACCATTTCTGAAATAATTAATGTTCATCCGTGGAATGAGACAAACTTGGATACTCATTATAATCTCTATTCTTTTTGTTATAGGCACTACAACGTGTTCTTTTCATCAAGATACATGGCATTGATGCTTTGAATTTGCAAGAAAAGCTTTTCATTCCACCATTTCCGAAATAATTAATGTTCATCCATGGAATGAGACAAACCTGGATACTCATAACAATCTCCATTCTTTCTGTTATGGGCAGTGCAATCATGTTCTTCTCATTGGGATACATGATATTGATGCTTTAGATTTGCAAGAAAAGCTTTTCTTTCCCCTATTTTCCTTATAAATAATGTTCATTCATGGAATGAGACAAACTTGGATACTCATAATCATCTCCATTCTTTTTGTTATGGGCACTGCAATTATGTTCTTCTCACAGGGATACACAATATTGATGCTTTGGATTTACAAGAAAAACTTTTCTTCCACCATTTTCCTTATAATTAATGTTCATTCGTAGAATAAGAAGACTTGGACACCCATAATAATCTCCATTCCTTTTGTTATGGGCACTACAATCATGTTCTTCTCATTAGGATACACGATGTTGATGCTTTGGATTTACAAGAAAAGCTTTTCTTTCCACCATTTTCCTTATAGCAAATGTTCATCTGCGAAATGAGACAAACTTGGATACTCATAATCATCTCTATTCTTTTTGTTATGGGCACTGCAATCATGTTCTTCTCATTGGAATACACGATATTGATGCTTTGGATTTGCAAGAAAAGCTTTTCTTTCCACCATTTTCCCTATAACTAATGTTCATCTGTGGAATGAGACAAACTTGGATACGCGTAATCATCTCCATTCTTTTTGTTATGGGCACTGCAATCATGTTCTTCTCATTGGGATACACAATATTGATCCTTTAGACTTGCAAGAAAAGCTTTTCTTTCCCTTATTTTCCTTATAAATAATGTTCATTCGTGGAATGAGACAAACTTGGATACTCATAATCATGTCCATTCTTTTAGTTATGGGCACTGCAATCATGTTCTTCTCATAGGGATGCACAATATTGATGCTTTGCATTTGCAAGAAAAGCTTTTCTTTTCACCATTTTCCTTATAATTAATGTTCATTCGTAGAAGGAGAAAACTTGGACACCCGTAATAATCTCCATTCCTTTTGTTATGGGCACTACAATCATGTTCTTCTCATTAGGATACACGATGTTGATGCTTTGGATTTACAAGAAAAGCTTTTCTTTCCACCATTGTCCTTATAACTAATGTTCATCTGCGAAATGACACAAACCTGGATACTCGTAATCATCTCCATTCGTTTTGTTATGGGCACTGCAATCATGATCTTCTCATTAGAATACACGATATTGATGCTTTGGATTTGCAAGAAAAGCTTTTCTTTCTACCATTTTCCTTATAATTAATGTTCATTCATGGAATGAGAGAAACTTGGATACCCGTAATAATCCCCATTCTTTTTGTTATGGGTAATACAATCATGTTCTTCTCATTGGGATACGTGATATTGATTCTTCGGATTTGCAAGAAAGGCTTTTCTTTCCACCATTTTCCTTATAATTAATGTTCATTCATGGAATAAGACAAACTTGGATACCTGTAATAATCTCCGTTCTTTTTGTTATGGGTGCTACAATCATGTTCTTCTTATTGGAATGCACAATAGTGATGCTTTGGATTTGCAAGAAAAGCTATTCTTTCCAGCATTTTCCTTATAATTAATGCTCTTCTGTGAAAAGCGACAAACTTTGATAGTCATAATAATCTCCATTCTCTTTGTTATGGGCAGTACAATCATGTTCTTCTCATTGGGATACACGATATTGACGCTTTGGATTTGCAAGAAAAGCATTTCTTTCCCCCATTTTCCTTATGACTAATGTTCATCCGTGGAATGAGACAAACTTGAATACTCATAATCATCTCCATTCTTTTTGTTATGGGCACTGCAATCATGTTCTTCTCATTAGGATACACGATATTGAT